>JAWLRI010000233.1:108532-149157 GCA_034781795.1 Crypturellus tataupa
GCGGCAGCCCCCGGTGCCAGCGAGCGGAGCCTCGCCTCGCTCTGGGTGGGCTCCTGCAACGGAGGGAAGCGGGACGTGGCTGGGGTGCCCGTGCCGGCGGCAGCGTCGGTGCGCCGAGGGGCGGAGAGCGGTGCCCACGTGCGGGGGGCGGCCGGGTTTCCTCGTCCTGTGGGGAGGAGAACTGACACCTCAGGAGAGGGGGGAAATGCGTTGGCGTCGGGAGTCGTCACGCGAGGAGCTTCGCACAGTGCTGCGAGGAGCTGCGCGCCGCTCGAGTGCCGAGCGCTGGCTACCTGCCCCTCGGTTTAAATGCGTTTTTAAGGCTTTTGGCAACGGTCTGCTTTATCACTCTGCGAATGTGCTATATAAAAAAAAAATCTTTCACTGTTTGATGTGTGTTTTATTAATTCCCTCGGCCCCATTCATTTCCTACTTGTTCTTTTCCTCTGATCTTTTGGCAGCAGTGCTCATTTAGGAGCCGTATTCATCGGGCTGGGCTTCAATAGCCTACCAAGGAGCTTGAATTAGTGCAAATTCTTCTTGCTTCCTAACGTAGAGCTGCCAAGCGTTTTAGCTAATGAGAAGCATGGAAGTAATAAGGCTTTCTTTAATAGCACCTTACTGTAAAAGTCCACAAATCTCAGGCATGCTAATGAAATCTTAATAACTACATTTAGCACTCCATCTCAGTTTTCATTAAAAAGGCTTTTTTTCCCCCTGCGCACAATGAAGTTAGAAGAGGAATGCTCATATTGGAGAATCTTTGGCTTTGCTGATAGTGTTTTTGTGGCACCCCTCTTCTTCAGCTCAAAGAAATGCAGTTTGCGCGCCACATCTGTTTAAAAACGCAACTAGTGTTCATGAGCCTTGGCATATGAAATACTCTCATATAGAAATACTAGTGGGGACAGTTCAGGGTAAAGAGACAAAAGCCTTTTTGGGAGACAGAACAATGCTCCAAAATGTTTATTTTGAGGGGTGGGAGGACCTGTTTTTATCACTTTTAGTGATAAAGTCTGATAAAAGATGAAAGTCGTCCCACTAAGGACTGTGGTGCAGAGGAGGAATGACTTGTGACTTGCAAGGTAAAACGGTGCTGTGTTTTACCTTCAACACCTGCTAGCAAAAGAGAAATGTTCTTGGGAATCCTCTGCTCACTGTATCTGCACACTTGCACCAGTGATTAGTGATTAATGAAGTGCAAGAGATTTGGTTTTAGTTTTTCTTCTTCCTGAAATGTTTCTTTTTTTTTTTTTTTCTCCTATGACTCTGAAACTAGGCTGTGCTATTCTCTCCTTTTTGCCAGTTCACTGGTTTCTCTTTGTTTATATACTATCTTTGACTTAAAAGAAGTGCAAACTGTGCTTTCCAGTGGCATTCATATATGGTTTAGTATGTTTCTTGTCAGTGTCCAAGTTTGAATAAATGCCTCATGAGGCAGGAACTGTGTTTCACCTTACGTTATGTGTAGTGCTGAACGAGCTAAGCCAATAAAACTCTGTCAACAGAGCAGGAAATAACCAGGTATCCATAGCCTGTAATTCATGGCCCTCTATAGGTCCAATTCTGCAGAGCTCCAATAAAAAAGTCAGTATTTCTGTGCATCATGGGCTGGTCGAGCCAAAGCCTTAAAATCCACTAACCATCAGCTGCCTCATACATAACTTAATTTATGGCATGAATGGAGTAAATCCACTCATATTTCAAAGTGGAATGCATTTGTCTCTACTTTGTCCTGGCTTCTGTTCACAAAAAGCACATTAGCAAACCCCGGTTACCAACTGCTTCCTGCTTCTGCTGTTCAGTGCTCTGTAGTTACCCTGGCAGACTAACAAGCTGTAAATCTTGCCTGATGTTTTGTAACAAAGGAGAAAATAGAATGATTTGTGTTGGAGCATGATGACCAGAAGTCATTATTGATTTAAAGCGGGGCAGTGAGAAAATACAGTATATCTTGCTTTGCTGATTATCTAGCAAGGTGGTGTTAGCAGTCAGTAGAGGGCAATAGAGAAATACAGTTTGTGATACCTAAAGGATTTGAAGCACTGATTATGTGTTTACCAAAAAAAAAAAAAAAGAATGAAAGAAGAGCCAGGAGGATAGGTTGTTCAGTTTACTACTGGAGACCTATCTGTGACAGACCACCAGGAAAATATCATTTTCGAAGAGCATCTGCAGCATCTCTGAGTCTTTCCTTTTCTTCTGCAATTACATAGGATAACTCAGCTAGAACTTATTGATGACTGCGTGTTCAGTGGGCTCGAGAAGGTAATGGGAGATGCAGGAATGCACTCTTTTGAAGGAGCAGAAGAGGAGGCATTTCAAAGATCCTGCAGGTGACTGAGGTGAGCAAACTAGCACCTTCTCTTTCAAGTGAGATAGTAGGTGTTCAGTCAGCTGTATCAGTCATGAACAGACTGCTTGAAATTATTTAACAATTAATGCTTTTTTGGGCATGCTGGTACACAATTTTCTTGGTATAAAACCAGGGTAGTAGTGGTAAGGGGCAAGTATTTCTAAACATACATTATTTTGGAAATGTGGAATATTACAATTGGTGATTTATGTGCAATATTTTATATCATAACTATTTGAGATGTGCTTATCATTGCACAGGGTTTCTCTATTGTAGTTCCTAGATTCTAGTTTACCCAGGAATATGGAAACAAAATGAGT
This sequence comes from Crypturellus tataupa, assembly GCA_034781795.1. Classification (NCBI taxonomy): domain Eukaryota; kingdom Metazoa; phylum Chordata; class Aves; order Tinamiformes; family Tinamidae; genus Crypturellus; species Crypturellus tataupa. The sequence goes on from JAWLRI010000233.1 coordinate 111,209, forward strand.
CTATTGATGTTCCTTTTTAGGGGATTTTTGCTAAGCTTTTGGACAAATGTGACATGTAGTTTTGGAGAAATTTATTAGGAGGTATCAGGTGCATGGTGGAAATGTTTTCAGATTTTGAAAATGCTCAGAAAGGTACCGAGAAGTTGTAAGAAATAATACAGCAATAACAAAAAGTTAAGCCACAAAAATAAAAAGGCTGGCAAGGATTAGAAAGCAGGAAAAATAAATAAAACAAAACAAAAACATACACACACACACAAACAAGAAAGTAAATATGAATAGGAAATATGAAACACTTCTGTATTGCCAAGATCTCAGCTGATGTCACCGTAACACTTGGAAAATACCCTCAGGATGCTAGGAAGCATTAAAGTAGTACAGGTTATCAGAGGGATAAACTTCTACTTCAGCAGCCACCACTACCAGAAGTGACCAACAAGAAACACTTAAGAAATGAAAGCTGAAGAATTATCATTCTGGGGATATCACAGAGAAAGTGCAAGGGCATCTAGAGGTCAGTCAGACACTACCCATTTGAAGTAGGGCCAGCTGCTAAGTAAAAAGGATAAAAGAATATTCTGAAAAATATCATTACCTTTTAAAAGCTAATTAAATAAAAAGCTAGCTAGTGTTAGGTTCCTCATGAGCCTGCATGTATTTTAAAAGTGATGTGATAGGTATGGAAACAGCACAGTGATATTTCTGTGTTTGTGTGCCAAAAATCTAAAAAAATAATGATGACTGTTTAGTCGTTGCTGAGAACACAGCTTTCTTTCAGTGTGTACCAGAGGGAAGTGAAAGATAATATATATAAAGTATATCATTATTTTATATGGGTGGGCAATGTCCATCTGATAGGGAAGAGACTAAATGAATATCAGAATCGCCCAGCTATAAAGGTTACAAGTTCTAGTTACTCTGTATTTTTTAACTTTGTTTTAGTCCATTTCTAGTCCTCTAGAATTTTTGTATACCTGTAAATCAATTCTTGCAATAGATAACAGAAAGTGTACATGGTCTCGAACACAGCCCTCCAAAAAAAAAGTTTATGTGAAGTTTAATGAAATTGTTGTTTGCAGACCAATTCTTATTTTAAATAGTCTATGGTGTGAATGTTTAGTTCTTTCTCTAAAATGTGAAGCTCTAAGAAAGCCTGGCAACATTTTCTTACAGATAATACCTATTTTCCGTGAAATTACTGTGGTTGCTTGGTATTGGCTGAAGAATATTTACATGGGTCATATTGCTACAAATCTGATTGTAGGAATTTCTGTAGTGGAGAGCTATAGAGTTCAGTGCCTGGGGAAGAGAAATGGGGTTCCTGCTTGCTTGAATCAAGACTTTGCTTTGCTGCTGTGTGACTAGGATGTGCATTTACCTTTTTTATGGTCAGTTTATCCAGTGGCAATATTGGGATTTTGCCTAGAGCGAGGGCCAGGCTTCAAGGACATCCTGGCTGTATAGAAAACATTGTGAAAGGCTGTAGTTTGGATGCAACATCCTTCAGTAAGCAGGCTGAGATTCTCCTATGCCTGTTCTGGATATGCGTCCTCATCACCTTGACTAAGAAGAATTGCTCCTTCATTTTCACTAGCAAAACAGTTGTCCAAAATCTTAAAATCTCAAGCTGAAGTTCCATCTATATAAAAGATAGTGCTAAGTAATGTGTTAGTTGTTATCTAAACCTATTTGGTTAATGAATGTGATATTTCACACCTACCATTAGGAGTATTAGGGTGTGCAGGAGTTTGTCCCAAGCACTAGGACCATTTATTGCTGTGCTGCAGTACCACCCAGGACTACTATTTCAGCCTCTTGCCAAAATAGCAGTGTTTTACTTTCTGATGAGTCATCTGGTTTCACTCAGATCCATTAAGATTCTCCCACCCTGTTCTTTGCTGTATTGTCCAGCCCCTGCTGCAGAGGCCCTTGCTTTCTCGACCTGCACTCTCCAAACTGCAAAGGAAAGGATGGTCTGGGACCCTCTTCAACAGCTGTTTAATCCATTTCTTAATTAACTTGGAGGGGATTGCTACTGAACCATTTTCTCTGGCATCTGAGCTGAATATGCAGCATTCCTAGCCTTTTCTGGCCTGAGGTATAACAGGGCAGTGTTGACAACTAACCTGGAGTTTACCACACAACTGGGCAAAATGTTACCAGCATCAAACCGAAAAAGGAGTTTAGAGGTTCTTCATATTGGCTGTATATATTCACAAACAGCATTCTTTGTGGAAACATTTCTTCACTTGCCTTTTTTTTCCCCCTCCTTCTACTCCTTCCCGTGCAGGATGGTGACACAAAAAGTTCTGGAAGATTTTATTTGTTTGCACGCTTTAAATTTTGCTTGCTTTTAATTCTTAATTCTGAGCAACTCTCTCTAAGGTGACTCTATATTGTGTAAAAGGTTAAGCTTTTTAACATCTTTTTTTTTCTCCATAGATATTATTTTTATGTATTTGAAAATGAGCCAGAGGGAATAAAAAAACAGATATTTGCAGTGAAGAACTGTGCCATGGAGTAGATCTTTGTGGCTGATAATGTTTCTGGATTTTCTCAGAAAACACTTCAATTAACACGGCTGGGTTGTTTTGAAAGGTTTAAAAGGTTGTTTCTATGATGCAGATACTCAGTTAGCTGAGGAATTGACAGTTTGAAGGTTGTACTCCTTCGATAAGAGAAGTGACTTCTTGCATCTGTTTGTGATTTCCAAAGTAGATCTCATATCTGAGAGGTTGTCATCTTTGCTAATTCTGTTAGGTTTTTTGTTTTTTTTTTTTTTTTTTTGAGTAGAAGGGACAGGAGTATTTACTGTTAAAGTATGTAAAATAATCTGAATTTGAAAGATTTGGAGCAATTTCTTAGCAATCAATTAATTTTGGCTTAGTTCATTCACAATTAAACTGTTTGCCTAACTGGCACCCTTAATTCATCATCTTTACTAGAACTGAGATTTTCAAAGTTGTTTACAGCATTTAAAACCAAACATGTCTTCAATTAACTTCAATCATAAAGCTTGTTAAAGTGCACAACAGATCCCAGTCTTTCAGATGACAGTGATGTATATAATTTAAACGCAAGAGAGGTAACAAAGAATCAGAATGATGTTTGGAGCAAACTTTAAGCCAGGATTTTGCAGCCAAAGGCAGGTGGGTGGTGCCGTGCTCTTTTATTTGCCTCAATTGCTGATGCACAGTGGTAGCACAACATTATTTTATCTGCATTGGGAAGAAAGCACTGGAGTCTTCATTGCTTTTAATGTGGCATTGACACATTAAAATTTATTTCACTTCTCAAGAAAAAAAATAAAATAGGGAGAATGCAACTACCTCCTAAGTCTGAGATAGCTAAAAGAAAGGGGAAAAACTCCTCATGATAATAATTTAATCAAACTACAGTGTTAATAGTATGTTGGGTGATAGAAAACAAAAAATTCTGTAAAGTTTACAGTGTAGCTCCATAGTTCTTCAATTCTGAAAGGAAATAGTCATTCTAAAACTGTTCTGCATGCAAAATCCTTGTTCTTTATTGTGTCACGCAAGAGTGCATCTACAGAAAATAAAACAGTTAAAGATAGTTGATTCAAGAAAATAATTTGTTCTAGCGCCCCAATGTTTTCTGCATTAGCATCCCAAGCCAGAAAAGCTCAAAGAAGTTACATGTTAAATAAAAATCAAAGACAGGATTGCCATTAAAATTAATACTCATTTGGGGAAGGGGCTTCATGCAATTTGAAGTTATTTTCAAAAAGCCCATAACTATTTGTTGTGTAATTCTTGCATTATTAATACATGATGCTAACAACAGTCAAAGACTCTTGAATGGTCACTTTGGCCCTCAGCAAGGAAAAAGTTTGTTTGCTCCCTTCTGAAAAGCCATTTCAAAGTGGCCAGGATGACAGCACGGCAGTCATACCAAGCTTTATCAATTCACAATGGGCTTAGTTTGTGGAAATTAAAGAGTAGTTTCTCTTTATACTCCTTAAGCAATGCTTTCCTGAAGAAAATATTTGGGGTTGTCAAGTATTTATGATATGATGGTGTACTTGATTTTTGCTTTGTGGTCTGCATAAGAGAGATTTATGGTCTGGATAAGAGACACAAGTGAAGGAGACTTCTCTTGAGCTATGCTTTAATTCAGAATTCAAGTTCAGATTAATTAGGTACAATATAAGACTTGATTCTAGATCCTTTCCAAAGTTTTGAATCAGCATAATGCTTCATATCTATTTGTTATGAAAATAAGAATTTTTCTTGGTTTGCTTTGGTAGTCTCACCATTCCTGTTAAGCTACCTTGTGAATTTTCTGCATCCCTTAGCACTGTTAGGAAAAATAGAGCTGCCTTTCATGAGAGTTTGGGTAAAAGACAAACCAGTGGAAAGCCTAAAGCAGCAAAAGTCTATATAGAGTTGTGCTGGCAGATCTCTGTGAGGAGGTTGTCACCCTGCATTTTGGCGTTGTGTGTCTCATTTGCTCCATCTGTTAGTCATTTGCTTGAGTGCCCAGGTACCATGGTGATGGAGAACCTACTGGTGCCAGAGAGCAGGCATGCAGCATATTCATTAAAACATGGCAACCAAAAATAAATATGACTATTGACTCTCATCTTCAGCATAGCTAATGCTGCAGTTACCTTTCTTCTCTAAAAATACAAATTAACATGGTAGCACATAGGCTTCCCATTGTAGGTTATTCTGTCTGCTGTTGATATCTACAACTTTTTCATGAAAATATCCTTTAGTCTGAAAAACTTCAAACTTGTTCCATATGCTGAGTATAGCACATTTGTGCATTGACCATCCTGTGTAGGTAATGAGATTTGTTTCATCACCATGGGTATTAAAACTAGGGAAAGGGCCTTGGAATGAGAGCCAAATATGTCTTTGGACATATTAGGTTCCAAGAGCTTGTTTGTGACCTTTGTGAACCTCTAGGTTTAGCTAGGTGTAAAGAGCAACTTTGGACTGCAGCTAAGACTATAAGGACTATTGCAGTGGCAATCAGCAAGCCCTAGTGTGTTGTTTCTGTGCAGCTCCTGTGCAGCATCTCTGCTGTCCCTCCAGATTTTGAGGTTTGAACCTCACAGAGACCTCTGCTGCTGCTGTTACTTTTTATAGTACAACACTGCTTATAGTTCTATTTGAATAGCAGCCTGTGGAAACTGAGCACTGAGCAACCGCTTTCTACAGAAAGCATTACTGTGCTGGTCTCTCGTAAAGATGACTGCATAGTGCATAGAAACAAGTGTTACCACTTTATCATGACTACCTTATGAGTTTGTTCCCATTTTCAGCATCTTAAATTGCTTCACACTGCTGCTTTCTGAGCACTGATGCCTGCAGCAGATTGAACTAGTATACTTGCAATCTATGAACCCCACGCATATGACATGCTAGGAGACTGTCTAAACCACAGAGGAGTGAATCAGAGCTAGATGCAAAGCAGGCATTCACTCAAGCTGGATAATTGTTCCTCAGACTTCCCTGATCATAAAAACTAGTGCTTTGACTTTTGTTGCAGCCTTCAGGAAATGGGAAGACATTCTTTCCCTCTTATATCTCTCTCACATGACAAAAGAAGAGGTAATTTTTAATTTTTTCAGGTCTGTCTTGCCTACTGCTCTGTCAGTAATAGAGTTCACCAGGTGGTCTGGACTGAGTTCCCATTGATGTACGGTAGAAGCACACAGAAAAGCTCAACACCAAGGCAATGGGGCATGGCTGCTGGTGCTCTTTCCCTGGTGTGGGGAATGGAGGACACTGCTTGTTGTCTGAAGGTTAGAGACACAGGCAGTATGAAGACAAAGCAATACCATTTGAATTTCCCATGTTACTGATTGAAAAAATAAATAAAAAAGAGACTAAATGTGAAATTAAAATTATGAAATTGTGAAATGTGAAATTAGTTATAAAAATTGCAAAGAGAAGAGTGGAAGAGATTTATGGGGCAGAACAGGAGTTCCTGCCTCTTACCTAGCCTCTCGAATGTGATCTTGTCAGAATACCTGAGTCAGTGTTGTTGTTGTGTTGAGGTAGAGGTTAGGCTGTTTCCCCTAAGGATTTCATTTACCAGCATTCGAAGTGGGATCCAGTTCTCTCTGTCCTTCCATAAGGACTTTCCACTCTGGCACATTTTGGTCCATGAACTTTCTGGGATCTAGAGATAAAACCTAGAGGTATAGCAGCTCTGCTCTGCCCTGGTGTGTGGCGGCCTGCTTCAAGGACAGTAGTAGGGGATGCCTTGTTAGTAGATAACCAACCTCAAGGACAGTAGTGCAGGTGTTCTATCAGCAAATAAGGAGCAAAAGCAGGAAAAAGGAGAAAACTGCAACGGCTGTTGCGTGACCAGGAAGCTGATTCGATAGTCTTGAATCCTTTAAATTACTGGCTTTTTTTTAGTAACTGTGCTTTGCATGCTTTTAGGCAAATAAGGTATTGTATCTGGGACAGTACGGTATATAAGTTGTATCTGATGCTCAATAAAGAGTCTTTGGTTCATTATACCCGAGTCCATTCCTTTGCAAGGTGTAACACTGATGTTTTGCTGTGGAGAGAACAGTCCTGGAGGGGAATGGAGAAGGAGCACTGCCCATCCCCCATGCCTCTCTTGGAGATGATGCAAGCTGAATCATGCCTCTCCCGGAAACAGTGGAGTTAGGGGACGAGGGGCAAGATGAAAGGTGAAGGGAACAAAACTAAGCACAGGCAGGTCAATTTGAACACAAAGGAATTTTATTTTATTTTATTTTATTTTTACTATGAGGGAGACACAGTTGCCCCAAGAGCTGACTGTATCTCCATTCTTGAAGGTTTTCAAAAGCTGCCTGGACAGAGTCTTGAGGGTCTTGGGCAATGTACTGTAGATGACCCTGCCTCAGCAGGGGGCATGAACTAGATCTCCAGGGGTCCTTTCCAACCTCAACCATTCTGAGATTCTGTAAAGTTGGGCCAGATTTCACAGGAAGGCACTGAACAGGGGAAGGTTAATACTGTGAGTCTTAAAGTTCCTGAAGTTGACAATTCTGGTGCCTCTAATCCAGCTGCAATATTAGGCTGTGGTATCAGAATATGGATCGTTGCTACTGAGAAGACAAATCTTTATAATACAAAATCTTTAAGGGACACTAAATAAAATACAGCAAAATGTTGGAAATGAGGAGGGGGCTGGCAACATCTTGGCAGTAAAAGCCTTGTAAAAGAAAATCAAAGATTTTGTATTTTAATCTGTATTTTAATCTGTATTTTAATCTTTAATTTTGTAATTAAATCTGAGGAGTATTCATGGCAATTGCAGGTCCTGTTCCATTTATTTGCTCAGCTTTTCCTTCCCAAGGGCTTTCAAGTTTGAAACCCTAGGAATATGTGGAAGAGTCTGGGTTGAGACATCTCCTGTCAGCAGATCTGTGCACTTGTTTATTCCACAGACTCTTGTGTGGAACTTGGCAAGCCCTTGTGATGTTTCCTGGAAGAGCAGCTCTGGGTTATTCACCATTTTGTTTTTGTGAGTTTGGGACACTGAGCTCAAACTCAAACCTACTCTTCCCCAGTGTGGACTCAGACCTGAAAGTTTTAATTTGGCCCTTTATAGATTATGATACAGCTGTGGAATTAAGTATTGAAGCTAAATGACATTAAGAATCTATTGTATTCGTAGTACTAGATGCATTAGTACTGTAGTGTATCTAGATCCCAATACACATTTCTAACTAGTCATGTCTTTTTTATTGTTATTTATAGTAAAAGCTGTGGTTTTAAAGTTTGTTTTGTGTTTTTTTTTTTTTTTTTTTCCCATGGTTTTTGAGTTTGATACCTTCTGATGATAGCAGCTCCTGCAGATGTAGAAACAGTAAACATTCAGGTACAAGGTTTGGATATAAGTATATTTTTAATCAATCTGAACCTCTGTTAGAACAGAGCAGAGAGAGGGTTTATGGAGGCTGTATAACTTCAGCCATGGACTGCTCACTTTTCTAAAATAAAATCTATGATTTTCTGTTCTTAAACACATAATGGTTTCAAATTAAGATATTTAGACCCAAATGAATTCAAGTTTTCCAAATGTCTAATTAACAACAGGTATTGGTACACCTTGAATTAAATGGACTCTTTTTTTTTTAAGGAAAAGGAAACTGAGGAATTGAAGGTGGGGGGAAAGCAAATAGTATTGTCTGTAATTTTTTAGTCTCTCTGCTCTTTTCTCATCTTTGCCACAAGTATTAAGTTTTGTAACGTTTTTTAAAAAGCAATTTTTGAAAGATCAGTTAAAGAAACTAAAAATGCAGAAAACTTTCAGAATCTTAGTTTCTGAAGACAGCTGTATTATTTGACATCACTGAACATTTGTGACTAAGGGGAAACTATGTTATTTCCCTGGAATGATAGAGAAGGAGAGCTGAATTTCACTTGATGCATTCTCAGCCTGATAGCTTGACTTGGAGTTTCAAAGTGGATGGTGTCAGAGTGAGCTCATATGGAACAGATGGGTTTCCTGGAAAAATCCTCTATTGGGATAAACTTCCAAAAATAATATATGCAGCCGTCAGGAGATGAAGTACCTTTATTGTTGTGAATGTTTGCTTGTACCACTGAAGTTGATGGGACTTCAAGAAGTTGGTACTAGGGTTTTGGTCGTAGACTTGTGAGAGTTCTGAATGTGAAGGCAGTGACCACAAAAGCTATGTCAGCTTCCCAGTGATGAACTGATGGTCTTTTCGGCTTGAGTTCAGTGTGCTTCAAACGAGAAGCTTTGATTTGTATAAATTGTTTCTCAACTGTTGTTGTGGGGATATAAGATAATCTCCTGCTACTGTTTGTAGAGCTACCAAAAAAAAAAAAAAAAAAAAAAAAAAGCAAAAAGACCCCCAATATTTTCTCTTCTTTTTTTTTTTCTTATTTTTAGAATGTATTTATTTATTTAAAATTGAACATGCTTGTCCTTTCTAGTCTCCTGCATCTGCAGAACACACTGGCATTGCAGGTGGGTAGTCCAACAGCTCTGGTTCACACTGTTGCCAATTCTAGTTGATGGATCAGCCAACAGCTCTTTACTGAATTGTGTTTGCACCTGTTTCCTCTTCTGGGATAAACAGTCTTTAATGAAAGGAGCACTGAGAAAGGCCAAAGTTGAGTTTACACCCAGCCTGGCCCGCTGATATGAAAGAAATTACATTTTCTCAGTGCTTGTAGAATGGAAGTGGCAGGTGTTACCATGGAAATAGTTTCTGAAAGAGGCTTTGAGGAGGTTGATCATCACCACTAATGTAAGACACTGCAGTAAAGACAAAAGTTAAAGTTGTAGATATGGTAATTGGGTGATACCTGTTTCTCGGGTAATACAAGGATGGATACAAAGGAATTCTGTATTTGGTAAAATACTGTTGTTAGGGTTAATCCCTTGAATTTGTTATTTCAGATGTAGAACACTAATTGGATTGTAAATTCATTGATTGGAGTTTTAGCATAGATAAAAGTTTAGTACCATGGCCTGGAAAGATTCTTTCAAATACTGCCCTAAGATGTATTTAAAGGGTTAATTTTTCACACTCCCTTTTTGGATGCATATTTGTATTTTGCTTTGTATTTTGTAAGTACTGATGTCTTCTCTGTCCTTTTCTTTCTGCTCCACACATTTTCTGAGAAAATTTCTTCTGAGAAAGTGTAGAAATTACTGTTGTTTCTTCAGATTTCTGCTAAACATGCTAAAATTTTTGTCATCAACTAGGAGAAAAGACTTTTATTTCCCCTGTATTTCCTTTGATGTTCGATTGTGCCAAGACCAACTAGATAAAGTCACCTGCAGACAAGAATGTTTGGGCCAGATCCTCTCTGCTCATAGAAGGTGCCAAGTGGTAAATTTGAGAGACATATTTCTTCAAGAGCTGAAAATATGGCAAAATGCTATTTCTGCTGAATTTCTAAAGCAGTTAAAAGAAAAAAATAAAAGGTTAATTACCTCCCTGCAATCTGACCATCTAAAAATTTTTTTTAAGCCCACATTTTGGCCTGGATTATTCCATGATAGTCTTAAATATTCTTAATAAAGACTCTTATTGATTACATATGTGCAAGCCCTAGCTATTCAAACCATCTTGAGCTCTATATTGTTTTAATAATTTGGTTTCATTTACAAGTAGCTTGCATATCACAAAAGTCTTTATTTGTGTAAATAGTTTTACATTGACTTTTGTAATGACAGAATCTGAAAGATTCTAGCAGTAAGTAATATTTTCTTTAAATCTAAAATGAATTTATGTTTTTTTTCTCCCCTCTAAGTAGTGCTACTCTTTAATTAAATGGCTCTTCTCCCACCTGAAGGTCTCTTCCTTGAGGCATTTCTAGGCAGCAGCTATTTCCTACTATTTCCTACTTTTGTATTGGTAGGCTGAACAGCTGACCCCTTTTAGTGACATGGATGAGAGATTGCCATTCTTTTGCTCATTTTAGAAACGCTTTTCTGCCCTTTTCGCTGTTTGAGTTCCCCTTTCCTAAGCAAAAACAGGATTCCAGGTAAAGGGCTGACCTTGCTTTGGACAAGGCCGCTGATGTCTTTGCTGGTCACTGCTACCACGAATCTGTCCTCATTAGCCTTTTTCATTGAAGCATTATGTTAGCAGTTCAGTTCAGTCATCCTGTATTTTGACAGCTTACACTGGAACTTTTTGCACATGACCTTGCACACTACATTCCTCATTTCTGTAGCTCCTGTCTTCAAGATGCTTTATTTGTATAATCCTAGTCCTTCTATATCAGTACTACTGCCTGATTCTGCTGCATCTGCACACTGAATCAGCATGTTCTTGCCTTTTGCACCTGTGTTGCAATGATCAAGAGCGATGAAAGGACAGTAGGTCAGTGCCAAGATGGTTCCTGATGATCCCCTATCTTAATCTAAATGAACTTTTCTTTTTAGCATCACTTACCTGTTATTACCTTTAGATATTTTAACTTAACTTTTAATAAGTCTTCTGCTTAATTTTCAGATTCCTTAATACTCAATATTGTGTAAAATGTTTTCCTAAAGTCTCAAAGGATAAGGTCTACTACATTGCCTCTGATTAGAAAATCACGTACTTTAAGAAAGCTATATGGCTAATTTGTATGCAAAGGGATCTCCCTTTGGTACATTCATGTGGCATTTTATGCTTTTTTTTTTTCCTCTCCATGTCTTTACATATTTTCTCCCGCAAAATGGGTTTTAAAGCCTTGCATATTACATATTATGAGGTCAAATGAAATACCTTGTCATTTCCTGACAGCCTTATCCTCCTTTCTTTCCCTATGCCCCCATTTTTTTAAGTGAAAAAAATGTATTTACCGTTTTTCAGTTTCATTCCCAACTTGACAGTGCTATTAAAAACGCTTGCCACTGGATCAGCATTTCATATGTCAGATTTTTTTTCATAAGGGTCGGTGACCAGACTCCAAAATTGGATGCATTTAACTTTTTGAGTCGAGCTTTCATGCTAGCTGTGGTAATATATATTCACATACCCAGCTTCTCATTAGCCACCTTATCTTTGTGTCTGAATTCAGTATCATATCTCTTATTGAAAACTATCATAAAATGCTTTTTCAATTTAGAGTCTTTTCTTGTGTTATCTTTAGTCTCTCTTCCATCACAGTCACTTCCTGCACAGTGACATGTTTTCCATGTGTTTTTTTTCAATTGTATTACTAAAGAGCCTTTTTTCTATTTTTTTACATGTTCTTTGCAAGATCCAACTCTGTTGGACTCTTGACAGTTCAAACTTTATCTTTGTACTTTCTGACCTCTTAAGACATGCTTTTAGTTTGTGGGTAGTCCCTTTAGCATTCTATATAGATTCTCTTTATTTCCAGTATATGCTTTTCAAAATAGTTATTCATCCAGATTAGGCCTAGGTTTTCTTATGAGATCTGCTAGTTGCTGGCAGCAGCTTTGTAAAACCTACCTGTCCTTTTTCTCCATTACCCAATAGACATAACTTGAGAAAGTTTACATGCCCTTTTTATTGTCATTTTCCAGTGCTTTATTTGCTATTGCCATTTTTAGGTTCCTGTGCCTACTTTGCTTCTTGCTTACTTAAATAATGCCATGATCAGAGTTACTCAGGTTATTTGTGTGAAAAAGGGCTGTAGAATAGGGTCTGCCACACTTGCATCAGATTTTTGCATTTAGTTTGCATTTAGTTTGCGTTTAGTAATGCAAACTTGCATTTAGTTGTTAGTGGAACAACAAATGTGCTTTAAGGGAGATGCACATGCAGTGTCAAAACTGCTGCATATTTTGAAAAAATTTTCAAATCTTTTTGGAAATGACTCCAGTGAAGGGTGTGGGGATTTGTGTGTCTGTGTATCCAGTATTTCTTTAATAGTTTTTTGCCACTTGACTTAGTTTTTATTTCTGTCTTTTTAGAGAATTACTAGTTTCTTTTTGCAAATCTATAACAATTATACTGCCTACTCAGAACAGATGGAGTTTCGCATAACTTATTTGTTATATGCAAAAAGATCCGCACTAGCTACCTATTACTTGGATTTTGTCAGGTCCAAAAATGTATCATAATTGTGCTGTTTGAACACTGAAAAAGCATAGTCAGCGGCAGACTGTGCCCTAAAGAGCTTGTAACTGAAATGGATAAAATATACTCATGGGCAAAGTAAACAAGCATTTTTATGGTTATGGCAAATTAGGAGAAATAAGCCACAAAGTCACACATGTAGGGAGTGACCAGAAGCTGAATCCAGTCTCCTTGACTTCTCAATCTCTCAGCTGCAATATTTCTTTCCTAGTTTTACTTACTACAGTCATTAATAGAAATAGAAAATTTCACTATGATTCTGTGAATAAAAAGACAAAATTTTCATTATTTTCCTGCTGTTTCACTTACTTTAATAATCCGTCACTATAGGACAAAGTAGTTGGTAGAAGGAAAGTGTGGTGTCTTCTGTACTGGTGATACCTTGCATTTTTAGGCAATCTAGTGGAGTAATATATATTAACTATATTAATCAGATACTAGGAAAAGTAGATGATTGGGTCAAAACCTGGCTTAGTTGATAATTTACAAATTTTGAACAGTAAGTATGTGTTGACTAAAGAAAGTTAGATAACAATAAAAACTTGTGGTTTTTGTTTGTCTGTTTTTTTTGGTATATGGAAAGCTTCTGCATAGTAGATGAAGACTATTCATAGCTAATATTACTGCACACACTTCAAAACATATTAAGAAGGTTGCAGACATCTAGATTTTCAGATTAGCTGGTGAGCAGCACAATGGGACCTGAATTATGACTCTCTGGTAAGAGTCGTTTATATTGCTTATAAATACATTTCCATTACAAGTAAATCATGAATTACATTTAAATATCATGAATTAAGATCATTTAAAATTTGATGGACGTAGTTATTTTGAATAGTGTCAGACTTTTATGCGGATAAAAACAAAATCTCTCTTTCTGATATAAATGCATCCATTTACTTAACTGGAATGCCACTCCTGTGTGTTAGATTTAACAGGGATTAGTGAGAAATTTGTATGCGGTTCAATATTTACCACTGTCTAACTTCACAGCAAGGCAGTATCAAAGCAATACTGTATGAAAGAAAAGGAAGCAGAATTTTGTTGTAAGGAGTATAATCTTATGTATGTACAAAGATTTATCTCTCTGTCAGCAAAACTACCAGGGATATTTTCAAAATGATTTACGTTTTGTTTTTATGAAAAAAAAAAAAAGCAACAAATCTTACAGTGTGCACACACAAGTGTTTGTATTTAAGACATTTCAAAGAAATTCTAATCAAAATGGTATTCAAGATATGAATATCTATGGAAGAATAGTCAGGTACTAGCACCACATTGTAAAGAGAGCTCCAGCAGAATTCACAGTGGCACCAATGTTTCAGCTATTCACACAACAAATCTTGTGCTCAATAATCTATTTCAAAAGGAAAAAAATAAAGCCAAGTGATTTTACCACGGTAAGTGATTTTTTTCCACTCTGTGTTCTAAAATACCTAACATGAATCTTTATTCTGTTCTCTACTTCTAGCTGATTACTTTTTATCAGGGGAAAGGTGGTGGTACTCAAACAATTAGAAAGACAGTTTTCCAGCAGGTGTCTGGAGGAATGTGGAAACAAGGCTGGCCGATCACTGTGATGGAGATTCAAGAATATATGCTGACTTCCTGAGCAATACTTTCAGAAACCAGGATTTTAACCTTAGGTTTTGTATTACTACCTGAATCTTTTCGGGAAAACAATTTTACTGCTTTAAGGATACTCCCTCTGTTAACACCATATTGGAGTGATAGGTATTGATTTAAGATCTTGAGAGGGAAAAATAACTGGTGATTTTCGGAATTGTAAAGTGTCACTAGTTGGAAATAGATTGATAAATGGTTACCAGCTTTGAAAAAACATATCATTTCTGTTCTTGGTTATTTGTTAAAAATAAGGCATATTTTTGACTTGGGTTGTATGTCTATGTTGATTTTTCTTAGCCGTGGAGAAAGAGCTACAGTACAAATAATGTTGCATAGATATTTACTCAGCAGTCTGTCCAAACAAAATGACCCGATTAAGGTGAAAATTTTTCATTCCAGCAGTTTTCTCTTGGTGCATTAGCAATTTGCAGTGAAATGCTTGTTCTTTATGCAATTTCCTTCCAACAAAAAACAAAACCACCACAAACCAAGTATAATCAAGTAATTTTTAATTCCAAAAAAGGCTCCATAGTACCTTCTGGACTTTATAATTTGTATGCTTCTTTCTTCTATTCCCTTTAGAGACTTGTTTCCCTGTCTGGACCTAATCTCCCATGACATGCCACTATCTCTGCTTTATGGCTATGGACACAGCCTCGTCTCTGATGAATGAAGGGAGATAGAGTCTAGTAATACAGCTACAGAAGAGAATGAAAGTATGAGTCACTCAAACTTTGTAATACCTAAGAGGGCCCAAAGCTTGTACCTAAATCTCCCCTAGAAAATTAAGGTCTCTCTAGAAAGAAAATAATTCCAAACTTTTAATTACTGTTAAGCCTATTTTTTATTTACTACTGAGTAAATATCTTGACTTTGGTAGAATTAGCTTAAAGGAAGTAATTTAGAGTTTCAGCTGTGCAGAAACCTAACATCTGAAGCTTACGTACGAATGACTTGATCTAACAGGAGAAAAACTAGGCTGATGGACAATTGAGAGAATGTTGGGGGATATTGTTATTTGTACAGAGAACTTTTTCTGGTGGCTTTATTAATTGTTCCTCTTAGTTCGTAGCATTTGATACAGAAAATATTTTTAAATGTGTTATGCCTCTGGCGCTGCCCATACAACTTAAGTTCAGCTGTGAACTTTACATCTTTTAAGCATCAAGCAAAAGGTGTAAATTATATTCAAAGTCTTAAATCCAGCTGTCTGACTAAAAGCTCTCCAAATTGGATAGAATATTCTCAGTGTGGATGACTTAATGCTTTGTCCATACTTCATCAGCATAAAATATATTTAAAGCTTCTCTATTAACAAATTGCTTGCCATTTCCAAGCTGCTCACAGAGGTCTGTGCAATCATCTCTTACTGGGTTGCTAAGTCTTTGTGCCTCCTTCTTTGGAGAATAATTTGGCTTAGAAGAAGTATAAGCCTTTAAAGAGCTGGTCAGGGTGGCTTGTTTTAGGACACGTCAAAACTGTTGCACAGCAGCTTATTGAAAACTTCAACATTAGGGTTCATTCTCATTGACTGGGAATAAATTAGTTCCAGTCCTATTACTATTATTTTCAACACAAGTTGCAAAGATGCGTATATATCGTAATTGAGCCTTTAGCATAGGACTGGCCCACGTATTTAACAAATCTAGGCTTTTCCACTTTTTCTTTTTATGAACCTGGTATCTTGTTGCATGTATAGTAATTAGAAGTCTGTGTAGCTGTTATTCAGTGTAACTGTAAGACTTTTGAGAAACTGATTTTCAAAAAAGACTATTCAACGATGTTTTCATTGACTTCAGCTCAAATGCAGGGTGATCAGATTTGTACAGGGTATGGCACAGCTCTACAGTTAACATACAACCTTGCAGAGTTTGTAACCCATAAGCTAACACTGCCCACCAAACCTTCAGACCAAACAGCCAGTGATCCATGGTCCATACACACAGCTTCCACTAACTGACCTTTGCTGAATTACACTGTGACGATTTAAGCCTAACAATCCAATTTACACATCCAAGGACAGATTTTAGATCATTTTTGAAGTCTATACTCCAAGTTAAATCATTATTTTGTCTGATCAATTCTTAGAGAAGAATTGCCTCTCTATGTGCTGTCTTGTATGTTATAAATACAATTTGAGGATATTATTTTTATTTTACTTTGAACTTTAAGCACATTTGCAATTTCCAGGATGGCTTACTTTAAAAAAATAATTTACTGACCACAATTGTAGAAATGATTTGGCAATTCCATTTTGAGTAATGGAGAAAATTGAAAGAAAAAAATTCATGATCTACTTGGGACAATTTATAAGAAAGAAAAAATAGAGGGAAAATCATCAAATAAGTGATTCACATAATATAACTCACCTTAATCTAATTGTTGACTCTTGGATGAGTATTTCTTAATCTGATTTGCAGGTAATGATCTACAGCCAGAAAAAATGCATCTTAGAAAGTGCTGGCACAGCTCAGCCATTTGCTGTGATCACTCCTGCATCAGAAACCCTTGTCTGTCTAGAGTATCTTCTCTAGTGTGGAATTTCAAATGTATGGTATTAGGAGATTTGAGAAGTAGCAGCAAGGCAAGTACTGAAATACTTGCCAATATTAAAAAATAGCTGATGTTGAAAAGAACTAACACTTGTTATTTAGACAATATTAAAAAGAACTATCAAAAAATTCTTAACTGCTCCTGTAGCTTACCTTTGAAATAGAGACATAATTGGTTCTTACTGAATTTGCTCCAAAGTTCATTGAAGTAATTTGGACTCATTCGATTTATACTTTTGGCTTTAGACAATGTTATGTTTAACTCATTGGTTTAGCAGAGTAGGGCACCAAACCATCACCTTGTCATCTATCAGCATCGCCCACAGACTGTATATATTTTGTGTATTTGGTATTCTATTTGACACCACTTCTGGGAAAGATGTCACCTAAATTCATCATGCCCCTGTTGGTCATATAGAGGACATGGAACAAACTTTGTCCTGAATGCCCATTTATTTGGCAGTCACCAAAATCTGCAAGTTTCACTCAATCCATCTTCACTGCTGCAGCGTTCGTAGGAAGTGTCAACCTTAACAAGATTTTAAACTACAGGCAAATATAGAACCTCATTTGATGGCATCAAAGAACTGTGTGCTTCAACACTTGTGGAATAATGTAGAATAAGCAGCAAATCATTGATGAATCTGTAGTGCAACACCATTCCCAGGAGTACTGAGGCAAAACTGCAGTGAAGAAGAGGAAAGACACCAAAACTGGCTAAATACAGTGGTGGTTTGGACCTTGTGAGACCTCAAGAGAAACTATTTTTTTTTTTTTTTATTATTTTGGGGGGGGGGGAGAGAAGGGGGAAGGAAAAAAAAAGGAAGGAGTACAGAATTATTTGCTTATGATAAAGTTGTTGACTTCTTGACGCTTGCCACTAATTTCCAGTGAAACTACTGCAATTTCTATCAGACCATTGACCCTTTCTGCTGCTGAATGCCTTATGTGCTTTTGCTGTCCATGGAGATAATTAATAAATGTACAGAATCACAGAATGGTTGAGGTTGGAAGGGACCTCTAGAGATCATCTAGTCCAACTGCCCCTGCTGAAATAGGGACACATGGCACAGGGTCACATCCTGGCAGGTTTTGAAGATCTCCAGAGAAGGAGGCTCCACAACCTCTCTGGGCAGCCTGTTCCAGGGCTCTGCCACCCTCACAGCAAAGAAGTTCTTCCTCACATGGAGGTGGAACTTCCTGTGTTTCAACTTGTACCCATTACCTATCACTGGCCACCACGAAGAAGAATTTCGCCTCATCATCCCAACATTCACCGCTCAGGCGCATATACATATTGATCAGATCTCCTCTCAGGCTTCTCTTCTCTAGGATAAACAGGCCTGGCTCGCTTAGTCTTGCCTTATAAGATAGATCCTTCAGTCCCTTATTCATCTTCATTTTTCTACGCTCGACCCTCTCTAGAAGTTCCACGTCTCTCCCTTGTACTGGGAAGCCCAGAACTGCACACAGTACTCCAGGTGCAGCCCCACCGGAGCCGAGCAGAGATCACCTCCCGGCAGGATCATCTCCCTTGACCTGCCAGCAACGCTCCTCCTGATGCAGGCCAGGATCCCATTGGCCTTCTCGACCACAAGGGCACACTGCTGATTCATGGTTAACTTGTCAACCAGGGCTCCCATATCCCTCTCTGTGGAACTGCTTTCCAGCAGGTCAACCCCTAATCCATACTGGTGCCTGGCGTTGTTCCTCCCCAGGTGCAGAACCGTGCTCTTGTCGTTGTTGAACCTCATGAGGTTTCGCTCTGCCCAGTTCTCCAACCTGTCAAGTCCCTCTGAATGTCAGCACAGCCCTCGGGAGTGCTGGCTACTCCACCCAGTTTGGTATTGTCCGCAAACTTGCTGAGGGTGCACTCTGTCCCCTCGTCCAAGTCATTGATGAACAAGTTGAATAGTACTGGGCCCAGTACTGACCCCTGGGGGACACCATTGGCTTCCAATTAGACTTGGCCCCATTTATCACAGCCCTCTGAGCTCTGCCATCCAGTCAGTTCTCAATCCACCTCACTGTCCACTCGTCCATTCCCCAATTCCAGAGCTTTCCTATGAGAATATTATGGGAGACTGTGTTGAAAGCCTTGCTGAAGTCAAGGTAGACAACATCCATGACTTACTATCATCCATCCATATGATAAATTCTCCTTACCAGCTCCTGGTCTGCTTTGTGTGTGATTGTCATGGCTCAAATGTGCAGCGGACTTACTGCAAGTTTTTCCATAGTGAGGACTTGAGGTTAAGATGATGGCTCTAGGGAGATCTCTGTTCTATTTCTATTGCTGTTCATTTGTTCTGTGAGCATGGTCAAGTCACTCATTTTATGACAGTCATAGTAGAGGTGACACAACTTCCTTCTAAGGTCTTACCTGCTTGGATGGTCTGCTTTAGGAGAGGACTATATCTCTTACTGCATTTCTGTACCTAGGAAGTACGGTTCTAATTCCATTTGGTGTCCCTGGTTACTCAAAATAACAAATTTAACTTTCGTGATTTCTAATAATGTTGTCAAGATAACAAAGCTCCATATACCATTAATAATTCCCAGAGTATTCCACTCCCTTTGCATATTTATTTTTGAACCAAAGCAAGGTAGTACTGCAGTATTAAGTACAATGATATGTTTGGAAAGTAGCTGCAGAACTCTGGCTAATACTCATAAAAAGCTGAGATTAGAGAGTACATTCCATCTACCAATATCACAAATGCTATGTTAATGTACCAAAAATAAACATTAATTTAAAGAAAACAAAGCAGCTTTAAGTGATCATTCTGAAAATTTCAATGCTATTTTGCAGTCACTTATGATCTATGATTCATGCCCAAAGTATTGTTTCTGACTTTCTCTTAAAATAACTTCTCTGTTGTTTAAAAATAAGATGCCTTTGTGCTCTAACTTTTGGGTTTGGAGGTAGCTAGTCTTTTAACGTCTGCAATACTGGGGGTGTTATTTTGGGTTATATTGGCCTAAAATGATCTAACAATCTTTAGTTTTATGTTTATGTTCAAGTCAACTGACATTCAGTAGAACTTCAGTCTCCAAGATGTCATCTGAAAAGCAGAGGACAGGGTAGGTGGGCAAATAAACTCTTATTTGGACAATGAAACCCTGCCTATTTCATGACAAACAGGCCCCAGAAGGCTCCTCAAATCTGTGTAAACCCCATGCTCAAGGTATTAGGCAGGAGGGAAGAAGAGAATCTACTCATTTTGTTTTTCCACCCACAAAAAAAGAAGTGTTCTCTCACAGGCATCACGAAAAAGAAGGCAATGCCTTCCTGGCAGAGAAACATATATATAGCATCATGATGTGCTTTGGAATGTTTGTACTAGCTTTTTAAGTAATATTTGATAATGGTAGATGGTAGCCTTCTACCCTATGGCCAGATGTGCAGAGATGGTACCTGGGGCATATTTGTCCATACTGGGTTGACTCCTCTCTTTGTCATTAACGTGACCACATGATTTAGTTTTGTTATTTCATCTATTCAGAACAATCTCTCCTTAATCTTAGAAACAGTATTTTCAAGCATGGAGATTTTGTGCATGCACCATTTGCAATACTAGTGGTGTTTTGTTTGTTTGTTTGTTTGTTTGTTTCTTAATATATGGTAAAAATAGAGTTTCACTGTTCTCCTGTGCTTGAAGATGCTTTTGAATTGGTAGTTTTGCCATATTGATTTTGAAATCATTCAGTTTTGGTGGTGTTCCAGATCATGTGGCTTCATGGAAAATGGTCCCAAAGTCTGGCCAGAGATTGCCTTGCTTGTTTTAGAGTCAGGGTTGCACTGTCCTCTCAGCTCTGATGGAGATGAGCTCATTTTCCTTGAAGTTTTATTGTTAATGATCTACATTAATAAAGCACTTACATATATATGCTTTTAAGTAATCCTATTGAACCACCAGGGTGAAAACCTGACTACATTGATGTCAATGCCAATCTCACACTGACTTCAGTGAGACCAGAACTAATTTCACTGCAATAGCTGGGAATAGGGAAGGGTTTTTGTTTTGTTTGTTTGTTTGTTTGTTTTGTTTTGTTTTTACCGATGAATGGAAGATAGCAAACCATTTATGATTTTATTACAGGTGAGGTGCAGATTTCCATGGAGAACTGTCAGAAAGTATTACTTGACTTTTATAAAAACCTTCTATTTTAGCACGCCAGACTTCTGCAGACTTCTGGATTATATATTAATGTTGACTGTATTACTATATTGACCTGAAATGTAATATGAAGTGTTTTAAATAGCATTTAGATAGGATTGATGTAAAGCTTCTTACTGCATCAAAATAAAACCATTCAAACATATAAAAATAAATTGATTTGTCATTATCAAAATGCTCTTATTTGAGTTTCTGAATCTATTTTCTTTAAGATGTTCATTTAATGGGAAATTCTGAAATATTGTCATTCTTTCTGATTTAGAAAATAATCAGACTTTGTAATGTCAGGATTTCCTGCAGGACAGAAATTTCATTTTTTACTGGGTCTAAATGCAGCCAGTACTTAACCCACTGTGGCTATTTACCAGCTCCTTGAAAATATATGTGCACAATCGGAGGTTAACAGTCTAATCTTATTCATGATCAAAATAATGTGAATCATACTGCTGGTCAAACACATTCTCTGATGGTTTGATTTTTTCTGAAAGATAACAGTTCTTCCCCATTGCAGATTGAAAAACCTTTTTTTAATAGAACATAAGGTTTGGAAGAAAATAGCTTGTTCCTTTCTATCGCTCTCCCATGCTCTGAAATTATATGATATATAGTCATGACTTAGTCATAGTTTTAAAAGTGTTTACATTAGATCAGTATGCAGTGTAGCCTCTTTTCTTGACCCTTTTATTCACTTGTACTCAAGTACAAGTGTCTTAATTTCTCGGCAGAGCACAATATAGCAACAACAATTCTTTATCTATTATTTCATCTGGTATTTTCATGTACAGAACTCCAGTGTTTGTTTTTAGGTTACTTTAATGGGGATTAGTTGGGTATGACTCTGTCTTTGTGCTATTTTATGTGAATATAATGCCTTTGTTTAAATAGAATACCTCCTGGTTTATAGCTGAGTTTGCAAAAAATGGATTTTTGGACATTTCTTTGTGGACTGAGAGCGTTAAACTCTTGGGTAATACAAATGCAAGGTTAATCATAATATCCTCTAAAAGTTTCTGCTTGTTTCTAAAATATCTGCTTTTTCAGAAGTTCTGTTTGCACAAAGTCACGAGAGTGCTTTGTTCGAACAGGGCTAGCTATGGTGCCGTAACTGTCCTTAGTGGTTCAATGGGAACTCTTCACACATAGGCAGAGCGGCAAGGAGCAGCATAAATGTTCCTTCACTGTTATACTGGATCTTGAAAATCGGCTAAGCCTGGAGGGGCAAAGGGGTCAAGGAAAGGCAGGATATAAGAAAGAAATATATATTAATACACAAACAAAAGCCAACGTAGTGAGAATTTTGCATTTTTATGAAATTCTATGTGCTCGCAGGAAATATCATCTAGTTGTTAAGTATAAAATCAGGTGCTGAGTGATGCTGCTTCTATTTTTGGCCATGCTGCTGCAGGTTTTGTTCCAAATAGAGAAGAGCAAAGGTCAAAAATATACTTGTAACAAGAACTTTCAGTTTTTAATAATAGCATGAGATAAGGCTACATCCCAGAGCATTAAAAAGATTCAGAACTTCGGTTGTAGATAAGATTTTTATGAAAAACAGCACAGCATTTAAAAAAGAGGACTGATCAGAGTTAAATGAAAATGACTATGAAAGGAAACTTGCATTCAGTCTGAAATCATGTGGAGAGAGGTATAGATGGGGGTCAACAGAGGTAGGAAGTGCAAAGGGCAGCAATGGCACAATAATTAGTTAGGGAATTGTAAAATGTGTGCATTCATACACCCATGAAATTTCAAAAGCAGTCTGGTATAGGTTATTAAAAGCCTCCTTTGAATGAGAATACAATTACTTACATAGATTTGTACAAAATTCATGGTAGAATGCATGGTCTCTGTACAGGTTGTGCTTGCAATTGAATGGGAATGGATTCAGATATGATCATGCTCAACTATGCACAAATACCCAGGTAATATACACATGTGAAACTACTGAATGAAAAAAATGAAAAGTCATCTGTTAGCTTGGATATCTGACCTTAGTTACACAGAACTTTATTTGCTATCTGCTAGTTTTGCTATCTCTTTCATGCATCACCATTTTCTCCACGTATCTTTAGTATCCAGAATCATATTGAGCAGTTTGCTTTTAATTTACAAAACCTAAATTACCATGCTGTAAATTTCTTTTCCGTTTACTGCCTGCTGTTCTATTTCTACATTCTGAGACTATTGGTGCTTGGACATGCTGAGGGTGTGAAGGTTTCCAAAATAGAGACATACTTGTCTCTTCCCAATCATGTCTATGTAGAGCCATGTATCTCTAAATGAACATCAGGCATAGTATAAGTTCCTGACATTAAAATGTTCCATGTGTGTCTTAAGTCTTACATGCCCAGAATGTCTCAGCCCTAGACACTGCTGAACAGTTCAGTGCCTGTCTAGTACATCAGACCTGTCAGGATTTCACACTTAGGTATTCATGACTCACCTGCAGGATCCAGTCTTAAAGACATTCCTCAAGTGTGATGTACATTTTTTGGTTTAGTGGCACTTATCCAGAAACTGGGACATCCCACTTAAAGTCCTACCTCAGCCTAAGTACTTATGAGTTTAACATTTTCAACCTCCTGGAAAAATAGTGGCACCACCAGGCTGTAGGACAAAGTAGCTGCAACACCAGGCCAAATAGAGTGAGAGCGAGGGGAGATAGAGCTAAAGTTTTAATTCCCTCAGGTGAATGTTAAGTTAAAAGTGTTAAATCTCTATGGATTAATTAAGTGCTCCTTGAATCAGAGAGAGAGAGAGAGACAGACTGAAAGCGTGAATTGTATGAAGAGACAGATAACATCGGGGTCAAATGCCATTAGGTATTTGAAGGATTTGCGCCTGGGGTTTTAGTCGAAAGCGAAATCTCCAAGAAGACTGGAGAGGCCCTGTCTGTCTGTATTTTGTGAGAAATGGATAGATCAAGTATCCAGCTTTGGAGAGAGTCATAGCTATGAATCTCAAGCGTCTTTTGCAGCTTTCCTGCCTGTCTGTCTTAAGCGGGGCAGGACGAGGGGCACCTCCATCTCCAGCACTGTCTCTTCACCTGGTTCAGCAGTTTAGCCTTCCATAGGTCACAACTTGAGGCACCTAAGTGACTCCATGTGCTTGCTGTCTAGTAGTACCTCACCAACTAAGACAGAATATAGATTCTTAATATAGATGCTTATCTAAGCATCAAAGAATATGTGTTTGTGGATATAACCCATCATACTTTTTTATGTGAGGAATCCTGGTGACATCTGTAAACCTCTTTGTAAAGCTCTTCAAAATCTCCAAATGAGAATTGGAATGGCAATGTTTTCTGTATTTGTAATGGATTAAAAATCTACAAGAGTCAAGGTTTTAGGGGACATATACTGATATACTTGTAAGAAATGGATGAGCTTTCAGGCACAAGTCCCCCTCTGTTATAATCTTGATCACTACTCATTAACACAAGTTGTCACAAAATCAGCATCCTAATTTGTCTCTATTTGGATCTATTTCTCATTTTATTGCAGGAAGTTACTTCTCCAGGTTACATACCAGGAAGTTTTTTTCCCTTTCTGCTTCGGATTTTGTGATTATTCTAATTAGTCATTTTGCCTGAGGTGTAATTTTGGATACTGGATTGTAGAACTTTTACAGCCCCAGGGACTTCTCTGCAGCAGCAGAATACCCATCTGCCTTGTTCCATCTGGTTTCCACTTCTGCCTCTGCCACTAGAATGCAGAGAGACAGAAAACTGGGGCCAGCATTTTGGATTTCAGCATGCACATGCATAGGCAGTATATTAAATGATTAAATATTTAATGATTATTAAATATTAAAAGATGGGGTTCAGAGAGGAATAGCTGGTGCTTAATTTATTGAAATCAAGGTGAGCTGATGTACTTGGGTTCAGGGCTAAAAACAAATTAGCTCTGTAAGCATAAGAAAAAGGAGAGAAGATGGAGAGATAGAGAAAAAAAATATTGTCTTCAGTATTTCCAAAATCACTCTCAGTAGTGTCAATTTCTGTGTCCACTCTCCTGCTGTTCTTTGACTTCAAGGACTCTAGCAAGGCATCCGCTAGTTTCTGCAAATGTTCTGCAGTGGTGACTGAACCTGTTTGTTTTCTGTTTTCACTTTAAAAACTTTGCAAACATTCAGAATTTATTTGTACTTACGCATTCATGAGAAAGCAGCAGTTGGGAGAGAAATGAAATGGCTTTTCAATGAAGTTTGGCTGTAGCATTCACTCCGAGTAAACTGAACACCATGTTGTGCTCCAAAGGTGTCCCCAAGATGCAATTGAGTTTTGCATCTCCAAATCTGAGCTGTTCTGAGACAAAGTTTTGCTTCAAACTCAGTGCTCAGACCAGGATTCAGCATGATTCAGAGACACTAATAGAGCTGAGTTTGTTGTTGTTGTTATTTCTTCCCTCTCTTTGAAATGGTTTTTCATAAAATTCTGGTAGACTTTGCTATTTTCAGTTTCAAAAGAGAAACAGGTTTTTTTCCAGTTCTCTAGGGATCATAAATGTATTGCTGCACCCATATGACGCAAAACTGTGCTAAGTTTGAACCTGTACGCTTGAATTCAAAGAGTTATTGAGGGAGTAAAGTGTTATTCAAAAGTACAAATTAAGGTAGTAATGCCCTGTTCTTTTATCTTTGCCTTTTATTCCTGAGCCTTGTAAAAATGAAAATAATATAAGGAGGTTTTCAAAAGGCTTTACTTTATATGAGAAATAAAAATAAGGAACTGTGATGAGGCAACCTGAAGATTGCCACTGAGAATAACAAGGCATAAATAGTCAATTACTTGCAAGTCATTGGGACCTTGGGAAGAAAGTACCAAAATGGTATCATATAATGACCCTGTTATAACAGCATAGATTCTTTGCAGAGCAACATTAACGAGCTCCTCTAAAACTTTGAGGAAAGTTTTAACTGTCTAAAATCACTTGATACCTTGGTCTAAATTAGGCACACATTAGTGTCTCTGCAGTCACTAAAGGCTGAGTAGAGGAAGAAAACCTACACTAAGACACTAGATGTGCTGCCAGGTAGCATTCACAATATTTATAATCATAACTCATTTTGTGTTACATTTAGAATATTTTAAAATTAACTGTATAACAATATAGTAAGGTAAAGCGAAACAATAGCAAATGCACGTAAGTGAAACATCAGAAAGAGTAGAGGAAACTCAAGGAGGTTAGCATTTTGTATTGCTTTGCTTTTTAGAAATTACTAAAACAGATTTAGGATTTAATGCAAATTTTTTTAGCAGACGATTTTTTCTGGTGCAATTTGTTCTGTTTGTTCTAGCAATGGTTAATTATCTACATAGAAGCATGAATGTTCAAAATTTATTGATATTATTGAATGCTCTAAGCTCAGATAGTGTTATCAGTGGAGCCCTCTCTATCTACTCATCCACCTCCACTCTTTTCAAAATTGTAGATGTGCTTCTGCCTGTCATCAGGACATATTAAAATGTAGCATATATTTTAAAAGCTTTTCAGTTCCTTCTGTTTTCTGCAGGTGCATGAAAAATACTTTTGTTGGCTCAGGCACTGATAAGGTAATAGTAATTTCTGCGATGATTATTCAACTTTATTATCTATTTGGAAAAATTTTATAGAGTGGGGTAGAGGAAGTGAGAGAGTGGGGAATTTATTGCAGTTTCGAGTTGAAGGAATGTGGTAACTAGCATGAAACAAGAATGAGAAAACAGAGTTTTCCACTCAGTTTTGGTACTGGTAAATAGTTGTTTCATAGGAATGTCCCTTTCTTCTCCTTATGCCACAAAGCAGAGTTCTTCAATATATGGTCTGTGTGAGAGTCAAAGCACTTGCTGTAAGGAGTCTGTGGAACTTAGCTAGGTAGATCAGATCTTCTGTGAGCAAATTTTAATGAACTGCAAGCAAAAAAAGGTTGAATACTAATGCTGGATGCTGGTACTTGTAGAAAGACTTGCGTGATTTTTTTTTCTTAATATCTTGATTAAGCTCTTGTAGCTGATAGTAAACACCTTGAAGTTAATAGGAACAGTTACTGACCTCATGATGACCCTTAGGATCAGCTTTTCAGTCTATTGGGGTTTTGTGTGTCTCTAATGAATATAATATATACAAGAAGATGTCTTAAGTAGCTAGAATTGTGATTTCCTAACTGTGTGGTACAGCAAGCAGGGATGGGACACTGAAAATCTGCTCTCTGTACTGTCCTGTATCGATGTTTTTCCATTGATAGGCTGTATGATCTTTGACAACCCACTCAGCTTTTAGGTTGCTAATTTACTGTGAAGATTCAGAAAATACAAATAATCTGTTTTTTCCCCTGTCAGTATCCAGTAGCTGGGAAATTTAAAGTATCTTCTGTGAATCTTGGACAGAGAAGGAAACCAAATGCTTGAGCCAGCAAGGCAGAGATTTCTAGGCCTGCAGACAGGTCCACGCTTGTTGGCAGCCAGAAGAGGAAAAAAAAGCATTGTGTGCGAATCTTCTTCCAGATAAAACACAGTATAGCATAACCCCACTGGAGAAGATGGTGTTCGTGCAAGAAGAGAGCCCAGTTTAGCCAATGAGGAACAGAGATCTTTTCCTTTTTTTTTTTTTTTTTTTTTTTTTTGGCCTGTGAAACTGGCATTCACAGGAAGATGCAGGGGAGAAAAAAGAAACTATGTTAAGGAAAAAGTAAGGAAGTTGCAGGAGTAAGAGGCTGCCATGGTGATGATCAACCTTCCAGTGCCTTAAGTCCTGATGTGTATAACATTGCATATTCTGAATTTAATTAAGCTGCTGGCATGCTGTACTGATAACGCTTCACAATTTTGCCTTCTCCCTTTGTCTCAGGTACAGCTAATTAAAAAAGGCATTAATTAATATGTGCTTTGGGGTCCCTGAACTTTAGGTGATTAAAGTATTATAAATAATGCATTATAACTTACAGCATCAGGATATCTGTGAAAGAATTTAAATTAATATCACTGGCTATAAAATGTGAGTAGTCTTGAATTGCCCTGCAGGGTAGGGAACAGAGCAGTTTAAAGTGGCAACCTTCATCTCTGTTTCAGCATCCTGGAAGAGGCCAATTTATCTATCAGTCCCTAGACTCCCTTCTCAAGCCAGCCAAGGAGTCATTTACAGTAGAAACTGTCCATCTTTGTTCTCCCTCCCTTTTTCTTATGTAAAGACTCTTTTAGTCAGGTGTTTGACAGGCTATTGCTGATTTTATCTCTGCTCTAAATAAGACGTAAGTTTTGAGCAAAGCTTTTTTTTTTATGGCTTCATACTTTTAGTTCTCTAATTATCCCACAACACCTAAGTCTTGTTGTAGTGGATGGTGCACAGGAAATAATTAAATGTTGAAAACATTTTTGTTGTCTTCACAAGCGCCCTTGTAACTTTTGTCTTTGCATCCATCACTGCTTTTTTATGATAGTCGTGATGAAACATGTGCTATCAGCAGACTAATCTCCTAATATAGGGTACTTTATTTTGGAAGATAAATCCAGTGGACATTAAATGTGGTAGTGATTATTAATCAAATCTGTTAGTACTTGCAAAAGCCTCCTGACTATATGCAAAAGTCAAGACTGCCTCACTGCTAAATAGGAAGGTCAAACCAGATACCGCTTTTAATGATCAGCATGGTAGTGCCACTCTCACACAGTGCCGCCTTCACATAGGAGCAAAGAGGAGGTACAGCCCTATCTGCTAGGGCTATCTCTTTAAGACAAATTAAAGAACAAATTAAACTTCTTTAACCTTCAGGGAGGTAGTTAAAGATCTACTTGTGAAAATGATTTTCATTGTCCCTATGCCAGAGTGAAAAACTTTTGTTTGTACTCAAATCAAATGCCCTAGCCCTAGCTGTATCCAGATTTTTAGACTGCTGTTGGGTGTTGATTTCTCCTTACAATCACCATAGCAGCAACACTTAATTCTTTCTGTTTTGTGTTTTTTTTTTTTTTTTTAGACATTTAATCTATGAAGCCCCACACCCCAAAAAAAAAAGGAGATAAATTTTGTAATCTATTACATGACAACACAAAATTGGAAACCCACGATCAGTGGGAAGTAAAAACTTTCAGAAATAAAGCTGCAAGGGGAAAAGTTAAAATTGTTGGTTGTTGCATCTATTCCACTGCTTTTAACCATAACTGCTCTGTTCCTTGTATAGAAGTGTGGCTTTATGAACATTCGCTGGGGATCTTCAGAACCATGAAGCCTTGGAGCTCCAAGGTTAACAATTGGTATTAATTACTACTAATGTACAGATTTGTAAGAATCTAAGGTCACATACTAGTTGCTAGGTTTTATCTGAGGTGCATGTAAAAATCCAGTTTCCTCTCTCATGAAATGCTTCAACTGCGGCACAGAGTGCTCAAGGGCAAGGCCATTTATGCATGCTTTGTAGATGGATATCTATTCAGCTGCAAAAAGGGTCATAGGCTATTGCAGCAAAATGAGTCTTCACCCAGGCTTCAAGGGGGAAAAGGCAGCTGCTTTTTTTCATTTAGCCTCCTCTCTAAACCTGCAATCATTCCATATCTTGCTGGAAGGAACAAATATAATTGTTAATCACTAGTGTATGTTTGCGTGTATATATATATTATAATTATATAGGATAAGGAACAAAGATTTTGAACTCTTTTTTCTTCTAGCATTATCTGCCTGTGTTTTTCTGCATTTGAGATGTAACCTGTCACTGTATTGCTCTTCCTGAGCCCCTTCTCAGTGTTGTGTACACAGAAGCATGTGTCCTCTGGCAGGTCTTTGACAGTGGTAGGTGCCATCTCCCAACTGATAACTGATCGGATTGACCCCGTCTACTGACGACCTCCCACAGAGCATACCTAGGGTTTGCAAGCAGACACTTCTTTATTTTCTTATCTAATGTCTTTCATGCTGGGGGAC
The DNA here is from genome assembly GCA_034781795.1 of Crypturellus tataupa. Lineage (NCBI taxonomy): Eukaryota > Metazoa > Chordata > Aves > Tinamiformes > Tinamidae > Crypturellus > Crypturellus tataupa. The sequence goes on from JAWLRI010000233.1 coordinate 141,021, forward strand.
TACACTTTGGAAACGTCTACCATCTACTTCACCATCGAGCTTCCATCTGTTTTCCTGTATACTTCAATCTGATTAATTAGTCATAGAATACTTGGCACTATGCACAGCCAGTGGACTGACACCACTATTTCTCTAGTTAGTACTGTCTAGTTCCTTATTCTCCTTTCTCTCCATATTGGTGTGTTGTTTGTCGTCCTAAGTATCCAGCACAAACTTTATGAGATTAAAGCAATTGTTATCCTGCATACTACTACTGCTTAATGCATGTACTTAGATCTTCCAAATACGATGGCAATATACATGATCAGAAAGAGCAATTCCTTTGGAAAACTTCCCTGCAAAAATTGCTGTGCCTATTCAACTGCTATTTATTTATCTCTTGATATGTAAGACATTCCAGGATCTAGCTTGGATCCAGCAGGATCTTGCACAAGGCCAGGTTGCCTTGTGCTACCTGTCAGAGGAATAAACACCATGACGTGTGTGCCAGATATGTAGGCTTTGTCCATATCAAAACACTTGCTCATTCAGTAAATTCAGATGCATTTAAACAGAAGGTATCATAGGTTCAAGTTAAAATTACATTTCGAGGGTTAGAAGAATGCTAAGAGTAAAGCAAGTTATGAGAAAATGAAAGAAAACACATCAGCATCGTTCTGCCACTCTGCAAGTTCATCCAGAACTTAAGCTTAACTGTATGCAGTTCTGCCTTTTCTCTCGAAAGGATAAAGGAGATCTGGAAAAGTTTAATGGAAGAGTATCATATTTTATCAAGTATGATAAAATATGTGGAAGGATTTTTACATGAAAAATAATCCAGGGCTCTTCAGTCTAGAAAAGAGTTCCCCAAGGAGAAATATAAATATGGTAGAAGTCTGCTGAATCATGAGTAAGATGAGAGAGAGTGCATTTGAGATTTACAAGAACAAGCTGTTGGGAACCACTTTCAAAACAAGCAAAAAGTAGTTCTTCCAACAGCAGATAGATGACTTGTGAAACTCCTTCCTTAAGGACATAGTAGATACTAGAAGTTTATACATGTGAGTGAGATTCATGAAAATAAATCCTTTGAGCATTCCTAAATGCATGAAGCCCACATTAAGATCAGTAAGGTACTCAGCTAAAAAACATTGAAGGCAAAGAGAATGATAGCAAATTTTATATATAATTGTCCTATTCTTACTCTTCCATAAGCATTAACTTACTCTCATTTTTATGTTATTGAGATACCAGAACAATTGATTGCCAACAGTCCCAGAAGCAAAAATTGTATTTAGAGACTTCCTAATGTCGATTCCATAAAAACAGGATGAAGTAGAGGCCCCCGTACTTTACTGGGGTGGACACATCTTTGGTCTAATCAAATGTGGCTGTTCTTAAGTTATTCTATTTCTATATGTCTAAAATGAGAATCAAAATCAAAGTGTTTAACTCTGTCTTCTTACTTTTGTTGTTTTTTATTGTCTTGAACTGCAATGTTGTCTTGGAGAGGTGTCATTTCAACCAGAAGAGAGTAAAACAGGTCCTAGTGCATCTTTTGCAATGAATTCTTTGATAGTTCCTCATAATTTATTCAGTGTGAAGTGTGAGAGATACCACTGTACCTTTTAAGTACTTTGTCCAATGCATTTTCTATGAGTAGAAATTTTATAGAATCATTTTCTGCCTTTGCAATAGCAGATGCCATATTGATCTTTCCCTTATAAATGCTGCTATTATGGATTTTGATGCCTCCTTGCTTGTAATAAGACACAGAGATTTGTTGTAGAGAATGTTTCTGTGTATGTTTTGTAAATGAGCATTTTTTTCTCTTTTTACTTAGGCCTGGATTAGAACAGAATTTACTAGAAAAAAAAAGAATTTTAAAACATTTCAACTCTAGAGATTTCTATTCAATAGTTAATTTTACCTCTCCTTTACCTGAAATCTTTCAAGTGGAACTGCTAAGGTAATCTGTCTGTCTACCTACTGCAACAACTAGGTGAGCTAATTTTAACACGCTATGGCCTACTATGGGAAGAATACAAGTCCTTGTACATACAAGTGCTAATACAAGTCCAAACCTGAAGCTTTATAACTCACCCTCAATGTCCTCAGAAGGGTCAATTCTCAGTGTCATGTTCCCTGCTGTATCATAAACATCCACAAACTCTAGAGAACTTTTTACCAGGTGCTACATTTCTCACACAGTCTAGACTACTGTGAATGTTGAGTGTTAATTTGAAAACCAAAATATTCTTTCTTGCTTTCTGTCAGAAATGCACGTAAACTTTCTCTAGCTCTGGCTTCTCCTCTAACTGACCATAATAAAATTGTAAATTCTTGTAGCATGCAAAACTTGTCACCCAACTCAACTGTAGTTGCCATTACTGGACAGCCTAATGCTCAGGGTATGCTGAACCAGATTTTTTTTTAGAGTACTCTGATCACTGCTTGGAATCTTTAATTTTGTTTACAGCCTGTTCAGTTCGATTAAAATAAGGCCACAGACTCTAATCTGGATTTGCTCAGAGACTGTACATGGATGGCATATCCAGTCTGTGTAAATGCACAGTTCTGATTTACCTAAGTTGTTTTATTTGATCTAAATAGAAAGACCGCCCAGAAAATAATTTTTGTTACTGTTGTCGTTTACTATGACCTAATAGATTGCAGAAGAGCTAGCAGCAGCTGCAGCAACTGAAGACTGTGTTTCTGAATGATTCCCGTAAGGAACGTTCAGAATTTTTATTTATTTGTTTCTCATTTCCTTTTTCTCGTTTTCGCTCCCACATATCTTGGAGAACCTTCTTTTCAGCTGTCTGTGCATTTCATTCCCACTATTGAATGCATGATGCATTCAAGGTACTCCAAATTTGAGATTTTTCACTCAAAGAATCTTTGACACTATGGAATGATGAAAGTATGAAATGGCATTCAAGAGATCTAGTTCAGTGCCTTTGTACCAGCAATGCCACTTTGAAAGTGTAGTCTCCACCATAGCTGCAGATATGACATTGCCTCTTTCTCACCTTGTTCCATGTGGTTGTCTTGGGGACCAGCAGTGGACAACATGTATGACCATGTGCAGTGCACTGATGTGCTAGTCTTGCTAGGACATACGTTCTGGCAGGCATTTCCTTGCTGTATTAGAGAATGTGCTTTCAGGGGTGCCACCTGCGCAACAGACCTGTTTTGAGAAGGTTTAAGCTGTGAGGCTGCCCTTACTTGGACTAGTTGACTACTATTTCTGTGCTTCTGTTGTAGTTAGCTGCAAGAATAGTCATTGAAGTTTATGAAGTGCTCATATAATGTACTTCAACAGTCTGGACTTCAAAATATACCTTATTCTTTTTTTTTTTTTTGTGAAAACTTCTGCTCTCCAAGAGGGCTGCATAACAGAACGGTGCCTGTACAGACAGAATGGAAACGCAGGCTTTGATGTGCTTACGGATTGGAATGGACTCATTTGTGTTCTTTTGTAATCATAAAGACTTTGCAGAGAGATTTCATTGAATTAATCAAAATTAATCAAAAAATAATAAAATATATGGAGGATAGAGCAGGATCATTCACTGATTTCATCAGGGCATGTCTGCCTATGTCCTTCTCTACTTAGCAAATGCAATGAAACAGGAGATCTATACTGAAAAGACAAGTACGAAACAAATCCAGAGAATACATTTTCTTTCTAACTTTGTCTCTTCTCCTATCTTTGTCTCTTCTCCTATCTGATGCAGTGAGGGCCAGTTCAAAAGCAGGTACTGTAGACAGTTTAACAAATGCCTATGCCTAAGTACAAAACAGTACCATACAGTCACAGTTAAAACCTGGTTGTTTAAGCAGCAGCTAAAGCCAGTGTGTGTGCCTTCTTTCCCTTCCTTCCTTCCTTCCTTCCTTCCTTCCTTCCTTCCTTCCTTCCTTCCTTCCTTCCTTCCTTCCTTCCTTCCTTTCCTTCCTTTCCTTCTTTCTTTCCCTCTTTCTCTCTCTCTCTCTATCTCTCTCTCTTTCTCTTTCTCTCTTTCTCTCTTTTCTCTCTCTCTTTTTTTTTTCCATCTTGCCTTTTTACCTCCCATGTGAATCTGCACAACAAGAGAGAGACTGCAGTCACAAGTTTTGGAATGGATCCAGCTATCAATGGGGTAGTGGCAACTAGCTACTTTAATTCAGTGTGATGTTAGAGTAATTTAGCAAGAAGGGAATGTATCGCAAAGAGCTATTCAATCCCACACATACATTAGACAGCAAATGGGATGTACATTATTATTATATCATTTCAAATTTCTGTCAGTAGTGCTGTGAGAACATTTTCTTTCATATAGAGTATTTAATTCTGGAAACAATAGTCAGGACTTAGTACTGGAACGAGGTAGTAGTGGACAAAACCACCTACAGACCTGCAAATTTAGAACATCTATAAATCCATCATGATTTCCATTATTCACTCTGTTTCAATTACATACCACAGACAACCCTGACAGGAGCTTAACGATGAATATTGAAATTGGTTTCTGGGAAGGTGGGGTTAAACGCTTTATTTGCACTTCTGCCCCTGACAATAGCTGTAAGGAGCTATGTAGCTAGTGCTGTGCAGGGCTGACAACACCTATAAGACTTTTTTATATTTCAGTATGACATATCAAACCTACTGTGCCTGCTCCTATTTTCTGATGCCCACCAGACACCACTTGTGAACATGCAGAGAACATTGCGCACATCAGCAGATATCAATTCTTTCCCTGCTTTTCTGAAATCTTATTTTCCTTGTTGATTTTGTCCCACACTTTCTATACAAGAGTGGAGAAACCAGTAAGCAGCAGCACTTTCTGGCATAAAATGACTGTAATAGCTGCTGAGCTCTCAAGGAAGCAATATTTAGCAGTGTGACTGTAGCGCTTGGAGTCATTCATCTGAGAGTTACTATCCCAGTGACAGGTATCATTAGAAGAGATTTTTATATCAGTCCATGGGTATAGTTGCACGCTTGTCCTTATTCTTATTTTAGTAAATCAATCAAATCAGTTTTATTAATTAAAAACCTAACTCCACTTTGAAAATTGGTATGCAGAAAGTCAGAGAAAACAGGTTATGAATGTGCAAGCAGGAAGTAGCTGCTGTTACATAAACACATTTCTGTGGGAGAAGGCCTGCTTGAGTCATGGCTGAATAAGAAATGAAAAAAATTACGACCTGTCATAAGGACAGTGATGGTTCGTTGTCACCCCACAGGAACAGGGAGGCAAAGGAGTCGGAGCTGTACGAGTGCAGTGTCTCCAGCGGAGAATGAGAGCGCGTGGCAGCACGCGTGTGCCCGTGGCCTCACGGCAAGGGCAGAGACTGACCGTACAGACTGAGGCCAAGGGAGGGCAGCCCTGCCCGGTGAGAGAGTTTGTGTCATCAGCCTTTCTCCCAAACTGGTACCAATCCCAAGGTCAACGTGACAGTTTGGCAGGACATCTTTTTGTGGTGAGTGATAGCTGAAGGGCTGTGCCAACTTCCTCTTCCTTTTGATTTTAGAAAAAATAAAGCTGTTTACCCAAGATGCTGGATTAGGAGCTGCAGCACCCTCACATCATAAACCAGCTGGGTCTAAAGATGGATCTCTTGCACAGGGTCAGTCTTGCTTAGTACTGACGTTGGAGAACCACAGGCTCAAAAATTTTGATTTGGACCTAATCTTTCACCTTTCTGGCTCCTGAAGTAGCTATGATCTCGATTGATTGTGCATTTGTTGTGCAGCTGGAAAAGCAAGCACCTGATTTGACTTTCAGACTTTCTTTGGAGTTTGATTAAGAACTTGGACAGTTTTTCCAGAAACACTCATCAAGCATAGCAGTATTTAGAAATATTGTGGGGATATGACACAAACTTTCTCAGTACAACAATGATGGCTGCCAGCAGAAGCCCCAAAGTACACACTTAATTTGTTGAGCCTTTTTTGGGCATATTTCCAGAACTGAGCGAATACAATGAAAACAGTCAGTCAGCCACCAAACGTTTGCAAAGCCACGATGTAAAGACTGACTGTAAAAAATGTGAACGCAGACTTTGTGAAAGACAAGCTAAATGTCTGGAAAATCATAACGGATACTGAGAAAAACCATTACATATCACAGTTTGTATGCATTTGCACGGACAAGATCACAGTATTTTCCAACTGGATCTTGTGCCACAACTCTCAGTAACCTCAGTGTTTGATAAGAAATATTAAGGAGAAAACATCAAGCAAAGCTCGTTAAAATGAGGCCAGATGAAACTCTTACCCTAAAGCTGCAAGAACTATTGAAATAATTACTAGCTCCTTAACCTTTCAAGAAAAATTAACTGAACGGTACAAAACGAAGGATTAAAATGGGAGGTGAGGTAGGGAGGGAAAGCTGGAAAGAGAAAGAAGCTTTTAATTTGCAACCTGCTCTCTTCATCAGAATTACTTCAGGATAATCAGGCAGATGCGGATGTTTCCTGGAAGGTGATGCTTGAGTGGTGAAGATAAAATGCGATGGTTGGATGAAACATGCTTGCAAATTTGACAGGTTGTATTATCTTTTATTGACATCTGAACAGAACTGCCAGACTCTGGAGGCTTTATTTTTGCATCAAGCTCCATTTTTTTATGACATCTGCCATCTTTAAAATTAAACAAACTTTTTATGTAGAGTTTTAACAGATTATCTCAAACAGTCTAGTCTGCTTCTCAGTAAACTGTGTGATATGTGATGTATTGCTGACTTTAACCTGCATTTTTTTCTCCTTTTTTTTTCCTGTAAAATCATTCAAAATAATTTATGTAATTCACTGGGTGTTATAATCTAACTTTGATCTGTGAAGACAATACCAAGGCAAAATAGAAAAAGATGGATTATAGTTCCTATATTAATAGACTTGCACCAAAAAAAAACCCTTTATGAAGTGAGAAAGATAAGAAAATGAATTAATGATGCTTAAACAGCACTGGCACAAAATCCTTGAACAGTAATGTTCAAAAAACTGCTTATGTTGATTTAAAATCTATGTTTAAGACTCTTAGGTCTGGAGGTCCCCCTTTAGCCACATCAGATATAGATTTTCAATTTACAGGTTGTTTTAAATCATGGTCTTTAATTCAGAAAATATCCTATAAAGCTTCTCATATTTAAAGTAAGTTCCTTGTCTTTCAGTTTCTCAAATTATGTGAGTTAAATTTTAGCAGTTATCATTGATGAATTCTTGTACATGATCATGTCAAAGCAGATCTGCCAAATATTCCATTTGAAGATTTCCCAAGTTGCATAGTTATATGGCTGGACTGGAGGAAACGGAGTCTGGAGTTATATGGAGTCTGGACTGGAGTTATATGGAGTCTGGACTGGAGGAAATCCCACAGTGAATACAGATAATAAAATGATTGGCTTCATGGAGAGCTTAGGGTCACCAGGGCCCGAATTCTGCCTGAGGTGACATGTACCTGTTGTGTATGACAAGGGTTTGTGTTCCTGCAAGGGCAGAGTTTGTCAAAACTATTTTGCTAATAATAAACCAAGAATGATGTTCTTAAAAATAAAACGAGACCTTTTTTCCTCTACAGTATTATGTAGTGTTTTTAGTTCTTCACTTTATATGGAAATAACAGCAACAGGAGGACTGATTGTTGCTTGCATTGCAAAACTGTTCTAGAGAACTTCACTGGAAGTGTGCAGTGTTCATTCAAATATTAGATTAGATTTGAGCGTGCAGCTGCTTTAATGTAATAATGTGCAGTGCAGTGTCACCCTAAACAGCAAGTTAATTCACAATGGTCAGATAATTTGTAGTGCATACTCACATGTATTTTTCTGAAATTTATCGTCTGACCCAGTGAGACTGTCCTCTCCAAATATTAAGATGGAGTAGAAGGGATATGAAATTTTATTAGAAGAACAAAAGGGTATTTGTCACAGATCCAAAAAGTGCAACAAAGGATGGGAGTTGTGAAAGTCATCTGATTCAAAAGGGGCAAGAATTGTCTGCCTTAACTAATAATAGTAATGGGCAGAGGAGCCAGTATCCGGATCCAAAGGAAAGTGCTAGTTTGCAGTTAATCATAGAACAACGGAGTGCTTAACATTGGAAGGGACCTCTAGAGGTCATCTAGTCCAACCCCCCTGCACACGCAGGGCCACCTAGAGCACATGGCACAGGG
>JAWLRI010000233.1:174496-192569 GCA_034781795.1 Crypturellus tataupa
TTTCCTTTCCTTTCCTTTCCTTTCCTTTCCTTTCCTTTCCTTTCCTTTCCTTTCCTTTCCTTTCCTTTCCTTTTTTTATTTTATTCAGGCTTCAATACTTTGTAGAAGCTGGGTCTTTCAGCCCTGTGGAGGTCCATCCATCACTGCTGCTTCTCTGCATCTTCTCTCCACATGGAAGAAGTAATTGGATTGTGCTTTCTGTACACACCAAGGCAGCAGGGAAACTCAGAGCCATGGGCTAGAGAACCAAGCTATCTGGATGGTAGGGAAGCATGTGATGGTGAAAAAAAATGCAATACCTGTGTCTAACCACAAGATCTTTCCTTTCTCTCTGTAGAAGGGCTGGGATATGTTGAACTGTGCTGACCACATTACACTGGCACTTGTGGAAGTCTATGAATTTCCACCCTTCAGATAACAGTGAAAAAAAACACATGACTGCTGCATACAAATTTATTCTCATAAAATTCTCCCAAAGGACAGAATACAGTGGATCAACTTTGCTTTCAACAGTCATCATGCCCCTCCTTTCCTTCCAGCAGGGGCAGAGCATGGTGGTACATGCCTTTATGAAGGTCTCTGTCATGGGAGAGACCCCACACAGGCTGTGCAACATCACGCTAACTTGAGGACTGCTTTATACAAATAAGTGTTTGCACTATACCAGAAGGTTGGCCCCTAAATTCATCAACAGTGCCTGGATTTCTTAAGCAGATTGATTTTTCTCCTAAATAAATAATTGTATCAGTCTTGATGGGAGTAAAAGCACTGACATACAGTCAGTGGAAACTCTGCCATTATTTTCCATTTAGAAAGAATGCAAATCTGTTCTCTGGGCTCAGCTCACGTTGTAATGATGTGTCATATGAAACAGCTACCGTAGCAGAAAGAAACTGTTTTTGGTATGTCAGGGGAAAGAGACTGTTTGTAACAGCAGTGCACCACAACTATTGTCTTATTTAGCATATTGCATTCACAGTAAAAGACGGCAGTTGCAAAGTGGTGGAGGGTATTATCAAATCAGAGTTTCTTGTACAGCTTTGGAAGGTGAAAGCTGATAGCTGGAATAGTATCCAAGGACCTTAAAATGATCTGAGTTGTCAGTATTTATGAGGTGATAGATTCAAAAGTCTACAACACTCAGTGCCTTTCAAACTCCAGGTGGACAGAAGATGATCAGACAGCACAGCTCAGGGTCTTGCACTTGTAAGTCACGAGGCTTTTTTTTTTTTTTTTAATAGATCTATAATTTAAATGTTGATATGGTGGAAAATTTAGACAATGCCATACACAGAGCTCCTGTGGATTGTATGGGTGTGTGTAATTTAAAACATAACTTGATCCCAAACTAGGAAAGTTTGACAACATACTCAAAGAGAAAGGCGTTACCTCAGAAAGAGGACCTGTGGTAAGGGAGGTAATGTGACAGAAATATCTGTTAGACCACTATCAAAAAAACACTGAACATCATAGAAATTAAACTGATCTTCCTTTCATCCCAAACATTGCTTCAAAACCAGCCTTCATTTCTGTCTACTGATAACTACCTGGCATTTTTGGCACCATGGATGCCATCTCTAGCAGCACTTCCTTTCTCCTTCACACATCTGTGCTGTAGACAAACCTTTGAATTAAAAGGAGCAGTGATGTTGTGAAATACAGTGAAATGAAAGAAATTCCAGCCATTAATGGCTGAAATTAATGCATGAGCACGTGCAAACAACTGACCTTTCAGCATGCAGTGTGACTGAGGCTATATTTGGTGTCATAACAAAGAGTGGGTCTAAATAAAAACTATCTCATCTCCCAAGAGTTTTGCTTTTTCCAAGTAATGGCAGTTGTCAGAGAGGAGTTCTACTGCAGGAAAAAACATACCAAATATAGTGTGCAGAAGTAGCATTTATACTAAATTAAACAAAAAGATGTATTTTAATTTGCAGCCCTATTTCTGCAGGGGACTGTGGATGCCATAGCACAACTTTACTCCTTTTAGCAATGTGATTCCCTTGATCTTGATATCCAGGTCTCTAGTTACCCTCCATTACTAATGCAACATGGCCAGCTGGGAGGCAAATGCAAAATAATTTTTCTTCAGGAAGCTTGTGTGAGGGTATATTTCCACTGATACAGGAAAAAAAAGTGTCTTTTAAAAGATCCTGCATTATTTTGCCAAAAGTCAGAGGGCTCTGAGGGAGGGTAAAAGCAATAGACAACGTTGCAGATATTCTCTCACCTAAGCCTATTTGCAGCTCCTGGGGACCTGCCTTACTTGATGTCGCTGAAGGCTTTTTGCAAGCTTAACTCGTCTTGTGTCAGACCAAGCAGTGAAGAGCTAGAGCCAAGTGCACGTTGTAGTACTCAGATGAGAAGGTTGGTAGATCCAGCTGCTGGGCCAGGGTCAATTTGCTCCCTGGGGGAGACAGCCTCCATCCACCCAGACAGCATCTCATGCTTTTGATCCAGCTGCCGCTTTTCTTTCACCATTGAACTGCTGGCAGCCTTTCCCAGATCGCCTGGTTTTCCCCTGCTTCCATCAGACTTTTTTGGCAACTCCATTTTTTTTTCCAGATCTTTTGGTTTAGAAAATCCTTCAGCACACCAGCCTCAAAGAAGATGACAAGCAATTTCCTCCACCAGAGAAATATCAGCTGCTTTGGTAGGAGAGCCCTTTCCTACTGACCTGCTGTTGATCGCTGTTTATAGTGCCTCAACTGTTAAATATTCTGGCAGGTATCAAGGCACAACTAAGAGAGAAAACAGCCAGACACAGCAGTACGGACATGTACACCCTTCATCGCACTAGTATAATTTTCATCAACTTCTCTGTTGTCCTGTTGCTCTTGTTCTGCTCAGGATATTATGCAGGCGCTCAAGGCAGCTGCTGTTATCTGCAGGAGCTGCGTAAGGATATACAAACTGTATGACATGGAAGACAGCGAAGAAGTGACCTCACCTAGAAACCTGGGTATGCTGAAACCAAAGACACTGCCACCCCTGTCCTCAATGGGGCTCGGATTTCTGCCTGCAGGCTTCATAGCACAACGAGCATTGGCAGTTGCAAGGGAGCATCTACAAAGACTCGTTGCTTGTCCTCTTTAGTTAACATAGGCTTCCTCCTCTGCATCTTCTTTTTTGAGGACAATTTGGTTGTTGTTTTTTGAGTCACTCAAACTTTGGCACACAAAGCAGAACTCAGCACAATCCCTTACATATAAGCTCGAAGCAGTGACTAGAAATCATTTTGACTGAGGCTGAACTAACTCGGTCTATAACCCTTTCAACTAAGCTGAGGAGTGTTCTTGATTTGTAGGAAAATCCTACAATCAGTCAAAGGTTCCTGACTAGCCAGACAAAAACACAGTCACCAGGGAAAGTAATTGCTGCCCTAGTTGCTTTGAACAATACCTTGCTCTTTGCTGGGAACCTGGCTACGACACACACCTATAGGTGCTAATGGGATTTTACCTAAATAAGAGCTGGAATTTGGACTACTATATACCCAGAAATATGTATACTACAAAACAAGGCAGTTTCATGCACCTAAGAGATGGCAGCACAGCCCGTGTTCCCCATAATAAACACTGCTGAAGACCTGATAGGAGCACATTCATGCTTGGGAACCAAGCTTCATTTTGAATTTCATAGCAAAAAAAAAAAAAAAGAAAGAAAAGAAAAGAAAAAGGGACAAAGTGCCAAGAAATACTGCTTCTTGTCTGAACTCTTGTAGAACAAGTTTCAGTCCAGAGTGAACTTTTTGCTTGACCCCATGGTAAATTTTTCAACAGAGAGCTTTATAATGAAGGCAGTACTGAAAAGAGCATTTAACACTAGCTGTCCTGGGAGACAATGTGGAAAAATTCTAGCTTTTCTTTCCTCTTTATGGCAGTGCTTGCAAATGGATTGAAACCTTCCTCAGGGATTTCTGTAACAACACATGTAAAAATTTACATTCTTTGTAATCCCTATGGAAAAACTCAGTATCAGGTAGAGTAGATGATTTGAAATGCTTAGAGCCATCACACCTCTGAAAGCTTTACTTCCTTCTTTTGAAAACGAGCTTGCAGCCAAATTACCTCCTAAAAGCCTTTTCACATGATCGCCTAATGAACTTTTGATTTACATGAAATTTGTATATTCAGGTTCTCCCTGGAAAATGCAGTTTTCTTTCATTTATTAAAGGTGGGTGTCTGTTTTAGGGGGAAATAGTATGTAGTGTGGATAGCTGTTGTGAAAGAAATTATTGAAAATATATAATTTATAACACTTCTGTTCTTCCACTCTGAACCCCAACATTTCATTCTTCCATGAAGTAGAGGATAATTTTTGTGAAGTATTACCAAGCTTAAAGAATTCCTAAGACTGACTGCAACTAATCACTGAAAGAAGCCATTTTATTTTACAACCCTTGTCAATTGCAGTCACAGAAAAAGAACTTCCTTCTTCAAAATCTATTTTCCTCTAATTTATCTTGTTTCAAAGGTTAGGTCCAAGATCATATGCCTTGCTCATCGGCGTGTCTACTAATATCAGGAGAACTAAGGGCATGAGGATAATGAGACAGACCCAAAAGATACTTAACAGTGAAACTATCACAGCATAAGACTTGAAACCAGAAATTATCAGACTTCAGATAAAGAATTAATGGAAAATTTTCAGGGCAGCAGAGACTGTACATAAAACGAGTCTCAAAAAGGTGGATGTGAAGCTATACCATGGCCCACACTGCTCACATTTGCAGGTTCCACAACAGCACATCCTAATTTTGCCTCTACAGATAAGGGTGAGATGGCAGGAGGTGAGCTGGGCAAATTTAGTTTTCTTTTGACAAATAGTGATTTTATTATTTTTACCTCTTTTTTTTTCTCATGACAGCACTGTCATGCCAGTGTCTACAATACAAAGTACTTACGCAGTGTCCTCAGATTATAGAGGACTATGATTTGAAATGAATATTTTACTGAAGGACAACGCTGAAGTAATGGACACAAGATACTGTGCTATGGTTTAGAAAACTGGCCACTAATCTGGATAACAAGCCACCCTGAGCTATAGAATAGAAAAAAAACCTTTTAAAAATAGGTGAAATAAACTTGTTTCTGGGCATGAACAAGCTCTGTAAAAGGTAGTGGTAAGAATATCCCCTTCTGATCCATTGCTTCATAATTATGACATATGGGACTGCTTGCATCTTTCTCTGGGGCTCTAGTGCCAGCACACATGGAGACCGGGTAGAAGTGATTTATTTATAGATCCTTAAACTTCTTTCAGTAGAAATACAGGCTGTCAAGGATATTTCATACATGTCCATTGCTGTGTAGAGACTGAAAACTTCATTTTCTGAATCACGTTTTGTGACCATATGAGGTAGTCTACAGATGTCCATTTGTGACTACATTAGAGGAAGTCCACACATATCAAAGGACCCATGAATGGCATGACAAAAGACGCTAGACTGCAGAGACCAGGAGCGGGATTCAGTTTAACAGTTTTCTAACACTTTTTTCTTTTGAAGAAGACATTCTTGTATTCAGCAAGGAGCTCGGGAAAAGAGTGTAAAAGTCTACAACAGATCTATACAGACTATTATACAACAAGGCTGTGAGGTCTAATTCTACCTTGAAAAAACAGCAAACCTACCTATCTGTGAAAATAAAGGTATAAACTTACAGTCATATTGATGACCAATGTAATGACATCTCCTGGGGAATATGTGAAAATCAATATCTGCTGGGAGGATCTTCTCAGGATGCTGTCACCTGCCTGTATCATGAAGGAATTTCCTCCTTCATTGCACAAATTAACAATTACTTCCCATTTACTCCACAATATTTTCATTGCTGTGTAATGCAAGACTTCTTCACACAGTTTGAGTTTGATGGCATGTACAAGCAATGCGAATACCTTTCTTTCCTGAGGGAAATTAAGAAAATAGTTTATTCTATCATTTGCTGGTTCAGCTGAATCCAATTTGACTTCATTATTTTATGGAATACATTAAAGAAATTCTGTTAAATTTAAATAAAAATGGAATAATATCAATAATACTGACCATCTTAACCTCAGGATTCCTCAGTCTCTTATAGTATTCTTCCATTAACAGTTTTATTTTGCAGAAGTAGAAACGGGAATAAAATCTTAGAAGGAATAAACCACATCTGCAATTTCTGTATACTACTAAACACTGCTCTAAGTATACATACATGAAATAGAGCCTCAGTAACATACTTTTCATGTTGTGCTGTTTTTCAGTTTCTTTTGTGGGTTGTTTTTTGAGTTTTCATATTTATGTGAGTGTTAACACTAATACAATTTGCTAGATCTGTTGTATATGAAGAAAAAGCTGTAAATAAGGAGTGGAATGTCAGCTGCAGTCTGTGTTCTTTGGAGACCAAAAAATCAAATGTTATTTGGTAATTCCTATAGCACAGGGATTTCCCAGAAGGTGCTGAGCTCAGCAGGTCACATCCTTATCCCTCACTTGTAGTTGTTAATATAGGGATACGTAAGGGAACAGCAGAGAATTAGTGAGGATGAGACCAAAATGAATATTGATTCTCTTCTTCTTTAGTGTGATTGGCTACTTAGAAAGCATTGATCACTAGTGCTGTCTTGAGAGAGGACTGGAGAAGCTCACAGAAGAGAAATCCACTGAGGGTTGCTAAATACCCACAAAACAAGTCTGGTCCAGGATGCATCTGCATCCAAATGGTTGCAGGATAAGACAGTGTGCAGAGAGGGGAAATAGTGCTTCTGCCCATCTGATTTCATGCTGCTCCTTTAAACATCTGCTTTGGGCATTGTTATTAGCAATTCTCATTTTATTATGCTTTTATTTATTGTTGAAATGAAATAAGAATTGGAAGCAAATCAGGAAAGTGGTTGTAGATCTTTCTCTTTTCACAGACTTTGATTGAGGCACAGAGAATTGACCATAGTTCCAGCTACCTAAGAACTACACCTAATAAGAATGAATTTTCCGAAGCACCCAAATGACTTGAAGCCTGAAGGCAAATTCTCTTGGCCAAGATCAAGTAACTTATCTATACTGGAAAATCTGTATCCAATTAGCTTTCACTTTGTGTGTGTGTCCGTGTGTTGTGTGCATGTAGAAATACATAATTAAGCTAAACTTGTTTTTATTTAAGCAAATGAAGAATAGAATGCTTAAAACTTCTACTGAATTGCACGATACATTGAAATATCTTAATTTGGGCCATTCTCTCCCTGGAGGTAAAATACATATTTCCTTGCTAATTCTCACACATTAAATTTCTTGTGCCTGTAGGCATAGCATGCTACATGGATAAACTGCAGCAAAGCTAGCTACATACTGTATGTTTGTATTTAGTTGCAAGTATCACCTTTAAAAATTTACCACTCTGCTAAATTTGTCAAAGCAAACAGGTAAGTTCAGCTCAGTTCGCAAAGAAGTTCCATTCTGCCTCACACTCTTCCTGACCACAGGGAGTTTGCCTGTTTTTTCATGTGACGTAAGCCGAGCAAGAACCAAAAAGCACTTCATGCATGTGAAAATTTAGCAAGCTCTATCTTGAAAAATCTATTTATGGGGTACGGGAGCTGCAGGTAACTCTCTAGCTGTGCTGTTCAGCCATCACTCAGAGCCCAGACACCTAACAGCTTAAATCAGTGTCAGCTGAAACATGCATAACATGGACTGTAATACTGAAGAATCAGCTTCGGCTACCTAGCTACCTTGAGCTAGAATATTTTAGGATTACCTTTCCTCACTTCTTCCTTACCCAAATGAACAACAAGAGTAACATTAAATAAGCATTAACAAAATGTACTTATTCAATTATTCATAGTCAACTGTTCCGTGATGTCCCCACTGGGATGTCCTCTTCAGTTTTGACCTCCAGCCTTCCAGCCATCAGCTCTTTTTACCAACTCTATTATTAAGAGTTGGTAAAAATTTTATTTTGGCTTGTGTCATGCTGGTAGCATCCACAGCATAAATACTGTTCTCTCATTGTTGGACTGAAGTTGACTACACCTCATGAGAAAGAGTATTGATTTTTCAAGGCCATAGTGTTACTAGTATTGCAAAATTTCACAGAGATGATCTCAAGCAGAGAATGTACTTGCCTGTTGAGATCTTCCTGGTTGTATCACTTTATAATCGCCTCTTCTGGGATTTACTGGTGATGTCAGTTGCATGGACTCTTTCAAGTGGCATGATGGTTTGTACCATCAGGTCAACATGATTGCTTAGAATAGTAGATGGATTACAAGTTGGTCTTTTTCTAGCAATCACTCTCTTAATTTTGACTGAAACTGGAGAGGTTTTAGAGGGTAAGACAGACATGCACATATTCTTGCTTTAGGCTTTGCGTCGTGGAACTTTGTGCATAACTACCAATTTAAAATGTACCCCTAAAATTCACATCAAGCTGCTAAATCTCATGTGTGCTAAAGTGTGACCTGTTGTCACACAATATTTTATACAGTATATCACATCTAATATGTCTGTAATCTGTCTTCAATCTTACGCCAGCTGCAATTTCAGATGCTCTCCCAGGGATGCTGTTGCTGTTAGACAGGCATTTCATTCCATCACTCAGGCTCAAATCATGTTTTTGGTCACTATTTTGCCCTAGAGTGAAATAACATTTTCACTCTCTTTGTACCCACAGCTCCCTAAAACCAGAAAGCTGCTCCCAGATAGCCTGTCTCAGAGGAGCTAGACTAGTGAGCTGTTGTTGCAGTTTAAGTTCCTATCATTAAGAGCAAATAGGCACGTCCAGAATTTTTTCCCAGGGTCGAGCTGGGCTGCCTCCCAGCAGCTTGCTGGTTTCCCTGCTGGTTTCCCTCAGTGAGTAACGCTGAGGTCTTTCGTGCTTGGCGTGAGGATGTGCTCTGTGGCTTAGCCCAGGCAAGGCTGTCTCCCACATGTTCTAATGTATGTTGGACAGGTAATGTCAGACCTTTGCTAGGACTGCTGGGTGGCTATTTAACCCCACACCCTGAGAGCTGAGAGAGACAACTCCTGGAGATTCAGGCTGTCCTCTTGTACTCGCGTTGTGCCATGGGTTACAGCGGCTGCTGGAGCGCCCCTTCTCAGTGGTGAAGGTCTTGCTGGCAGACATGCACACGGTGGTGTTCAGCACGAGGAGCCCAGCTCACAGCATGTGTCTGCCCTTACTGGAGACATTGCTGGCCAGCAGCTCATCCGCACCTGATGGCCCTTTAGTCCCAATGACATGTACTGCAGTTGTCTGAGTGCACTCAGGAGTCACTTCTTTATGATGCCTGCTAATTTCTCTAGGGAAAAGATCTGTTTCCTCTCAACAATTTCACTTGCAGGCTGAAATCCGCCAAGCAATATTGTTATTAACTAGGGGCTCCACGGTGTCTCCAAAGTCACACATAGTGTCAGAGTTCTTACATCAAAAACATAAAGCTCTGTTACCTCTTATTTTTCTGCTAGGTTTTGAGCACAGTTACTGCCTTCTTCTACAGTCTTAATCTGTCTGGGTCAAGCCTTCACATAACTGTCTCAATGATTCGGTTGTTCCAAATACTTTGAAAATAATATCTCTGAAGTCACTTTTTGTCAGCGAGACGTTCGAAAGCCTTACCTCTGCTTTTTAACACTTTCATTCACGACCAGCTGCAGTACTGATTCAGATCTTCTCCCACTGAATCCATGCTGTCTGAAGGCTTTGAACCACTCGTCAGAGCCCTGCTGGGTGCTTGTCTGCTCCATTTGCAAGCAAGTTTTCCTTGCATGGATGGTGGGACAGTTTGTTAGCTAGACTGCTGGGTGGTGGAAAGGTGCGGCACTACACTGCTTGATGACATAAGCTCTCATCTATTCTCGTATAAAAGAACAATGTGTATCCAGCTGCAGGTCACCCTCTCGGCATATGATTCTGGATGCCACCTCTGAAGGCTCCAGCACAGACCCACTTGTCCCTTTGTGTGCCAGGGCTTATCATATTGAGCCAAAATACTTAAAAGCAAATTCTACCTTCCCTAATGGAGCACTACTACCCTAATGCTAATGAATCATGTTCTATTAGGGCCTGTGGCAAGCATCCCTCAGATGATTATGGCAAACAGGAAGCTTTTAAGGGTAGGCTCTGTCCTAATACCATCTGTTTGAAAGGACTTTATGCTTCATAAATTTCATGTTATTGCCCTGAAAGACTAAATTAGAGAGTACACTAGCAATTGAATTGCTCGTGAAAATTAAATCCACATTTAAATGGGTTTAAATTTTTTTAATGTAAAATTAAGCAGCTAGAAATTTTGTGCTGCCTTCTACTTAATGGAAATTAAAAGGATTCAAAGACTGTAAGTTGGGATAGATCAGGATAGTATTTGTCCTTAAATGTGTAATTAAAATGTAATTACTTTGGAAGGAAATCTTTATTGATGTTATACCCCAAAAGCATACATAATACACTATCAGGAGAAAAGGTTTCTGCATCTGGGACACCAACAATATAAAATATAAAAGGATGTAGTCACTGAGAGAAAGAGATATTAGCAAGATCATTTAAGTAGATAACAACAGTAGCCCTTTTAAGGTCAAATCCTTTAGGCTACAGTCAGTGAGAGATCTGCTTTGTCTAAGATTCAGATGCAGAAGGCATGGCATCAGGTTTTCCTCCTGACATATTTAGTTGTCTACCCCTGGTCTTGAATGCATCTCTCAAGCCGCATCACACACTTCTGGAGCAGAGAAATATTAACTCTGAAAGAAATCAGTTGCCCCTATCTAGAACAACTAGCAAATGTGGTTTTGAAGTGAAAGACCTAATCCAGCTCTGGTTAAAATCAGGGAAACAGCTCTCCTCTCTGTCCCTCTTCTAGTTTGCATAAAGCCCTTAATGCACACCTCAAAATTATGCTACATTATTTATTATGCATTTATTATGCATGTTTTGGCATTTTGCAGGCTTTGGTACTTTATTCGCCTGGCACCCCTATAAAAAGAAGAGCTGAAGAAAAATAAGACATTTTATGCTATTGACAGGACCAGCTACTTTCACCAGTCCTACAGTCGGTGAATGGACAGATGGTGAGAATAAGAAGAATATTCTCAGAAGAACATTTGGGAGTAAAGGTAGAACTGTGAGCATAAAACTGAAGCCCTTCTGAGCTTTGTGAAGCCAGCACAACCCACTAATTGGGTAGTTTTTTTGCTTGTTTGTTTGACTTTTTGAAGTGTCATAGGATCTGGTGCAAAGCCTGTTGAAATCAGCGGTAAGGTTTCTATTGACCACATTGAGGTCTGAGCTAGAATCATAAAAAGTATTATTTTTTTTAATAAACAATATAGCAGGTGAAAGATGCAAAGCTCATATAGTCACATTGGGATCAGCTTTTTTTTTTTTTCAAAGATTCGCATTCATAGATTTGGTTGGGACTATATGAGACATAAACCCTTGCGAGATATATATACCCTTGATTTCAAATAGCATCAGAAGGATTTATTTATAAGCTTTTGATTTAACTCCATCTTTTCACATACCTTCCTGAGCTTTTATACTGTGATTTTTGCATGCACGGTGAATCTTGAAAAGTGTGGTAGAGGAAGAGTAAATTCCTGGGCTGCTCAGTGTCCCACTTTGTACAGTACAAAAAGCAGTGTTGCCTAATGTTTTAATGAGCAGAAATATGTTCCTGACAAAAGCAGTGAATTTAGCGCTAAGTGAAAAACACTGTGTTGAACTGGTGACATTCAATTCATAATCAAAATTTTACTGTTAAAGAGAAATTGCTGTCATACTCTCCATACTGAAGATTTAGTTTAATAAAATTCTGCAGTAATAATTTCTTTCTATCTGTAAATTCCCTAAGGCAGTGCTTGCTAAACGGGTAGGAATCACGTAGAGCTTGATCTAGCTTTTTCTGCACTGTTTTCCAGTCTCTTCTTTTCACTGACTAATTCTCAAAAAAAGAGGTTATTGAACATTTTTTTTCATCTTTAATATAGTACTGAAGATACGCAATTATCAACATAGTAGTATTTTACTTCATCACCTAAAATGTTTCCCATGTCAGAGATATCAAAGGAATATAGAAAGGGGTGATTCTTCTATAACATTAACAATATTTGTCAACAGATCAGAACTGAGTAAAAGCAGCCTTCTGTGACTAATTGCATAAGCATTTCCTTACATTAGTTTCTTCTTTTTGTTTCCCTGGGGTCTTACACCTGAAGAAACAGTCTTCATATCTTCCTCAAGGTAAGTGAAATATAGAATCAAGCAGGCGAGCAATGCAATATTGCTAAAGTGTCCATTTGTTAACTTGTCAGTCTCTGAAGAACTTTCAGTTTCACTCGTGACTGAAATAGGCGGCACCAGACTTCTCAGCCATAGAAACCACAGCTGAAAGAAAAAGCCCTCGGAACCACAGAGCTCATGGGAATTACACAGGTCATGGGATGATATTAACAAACAGAATCAAATGAGTGGAATGAAAACATAGTCCTAATCATGGAGGTCACTGAAAAGTCACAGAAATTTAGCTTATGGTCAATTTTGCCTTTTTGGTATCTTATTGCAACATTTCTTGTGCTTTGTGGGGTGGAATTTAGCAAAGAAAATAATGGGCATAAGTATACAGCTGAGATAGATATAGGCAAGAGGCGTCGCGTATGCCCATTCACCATAAGCAGCCGCTGCCACCAGTGCGTTCCTTTCCCTGAAGGCTACTACCACTGTGCAGCCTCACTAGTGCGCGTTGGCTGAGCAGGTGCCCTCAAACAGAGGTTATTGTGATAACTGAATCCATTAAGACACAAATAGAGGCTGGAGGGAGGCCAGCAAACTCATTTCACTTACATTGTGAACCAACTTGGGAATTACATAGGCATGCAGAAACTGAAGTCTATAATTCAGTTTGCAGGATTGCCCAGCTCCTTTTGATTTATATTTTATGTCCCATACACAGCTTAAAAGATAGAGCTTCTGCCTGTGGTTTTAGGCTGTAAACTGTCTAACAGTAATGTCTAACAGTCTATGTCCAAGAATTTCACAATTTGCTGTCATTTCCACATATGTACATGGGATAATGTCTACTTCCTTTTTTCTTTTTTTTCTTTTACTAATGAATAAATTTGTATTAAAGACAAAACACAAATCTGTGCATTTTAAAGTTGCTCTCTGAAATTACTTGGCCATATAATCACAATCTATCAGACTAAAAATTAAATCTAAAATTAGACATAAAACTCACAACATTACCATCCCTGGATTTAAGGCTTATGGTGCTGCGAATTTCAAGGAAATTATTTAAATGCTGATTTAAATGCTAATGAGCTGGTTTGCCATAAAACTAGAAAATTGTCATACTCTATAGCTGCATCACAGCCATAATATTGGTCTTTCCTGCCCTGGACTTCATTTATATAGACATATTAACAAGTGTTATTGTGTATCACAAGGCTAAGGTACAGTAAAAAAAAAAAAAAAAAAAAAAGATTTCCTTAAAACTGTATGGGAATCACGTTCTCAAAAGCTTAAATTGTGCACATGACCTTTGGAAATTTGATAGCAAAGCCAGTGGTGGACCTGTGGAAAGTTGAGGAAGAAATAAAAGTGGGACCATTTTTCCTTTCCCGCTATGTACTTGATTTCTTGATGGACTTCCAGCTCAGCCTTTAACAAGTCGCTGTAGTTTGGAGACTTTGAAAGAGTCCCATGTCCATTTTCATTAGATTTTCAAGCATTTCCATTTGGCTGCTTGTATACTAGAAAACTAAGTAATGACAGGGAACATTTTGAGAATGAGCATGGGCATGTTGTCCTCTATATAACTATCATTATTATTATAGTTATCCCTGGCCTCATTTTGGCCTGCACCAACCAGCGCTCTCCTAGCAATTGCTGGGAATGATTTAGGAGTTAGCATGGGACCGGAACAGTATGCACAGTATATAGTGCAAATGACGATCTCTAGCCTGGAGGGGAAATGAATTGAATAACAGAGACAACAACTGCTGCAGGCACATTTAATTTATTTCTATAGTTGTATAGTTGAAGACACCTGATTCTGTCAAATTTGTTGGGAAAAAACCTAGCTCAATCAAAAGTTCTTAAGGGGAACTGTCAGGGAAGAAAAGGGGAAATGAGGAAGCAGGCAGGCACATATGCTGGTTGTAGTATTTTTGTGAAGAAATTGGGCTAAGAAAAGTGGCTGTACCATACCACACAAATGGAGGAAGAACAGAAAGCTTCACTCCTTGCACTTTTGCTTTGAGTCAAAACCAGGCAACTACAAGCACGAATTACAAAGTCTGTTCATAAGGGGAGGGAAGGTGCAGGACTAACAGGTAAAGGACAGTCAGGTGGAGCTACTGGAGCTTGTGATGTGTCCTGTACAGCAGCATGCACTTCCCGTACCTGCTGAAATGACACCTGGACTTCCTGCCACAAGAGGAAATGTAACCACATTGAGATGCAGGCCAACCTCAGAAATATTGCAGAGTAAGGACAAACTGCCCCTTCATAAACCTGATTGGAAACCTTGTTAATAAGACAGATAAACTAGAAAGTTCTGGAGGCTCAGACCTTTCACTGTACAAGACCTTCTTGTTCATCATTTGGGTCTCATGCAGGAAGGCCAAAGAGAGCTACATCACAAATGGAACTCAAACATGCTAAGTGTTGCAAAAATGAAGAGTAGATACTTGATTCCTGCATTTATGCTGGGTACAGTGAGGCCTTTTCCCTTCTCTTATCAACAGGGTGGAAGGATAGGGTGGTGTATCTGAGCACTCATAGCCCCAGAATGGGGCTGTGTTGATGCCAAGCCTGCCCTGCATAGCTTCCAAACAATTGAAGCCTCATTTTTATCGTGTTGATTGTTAATGGATTTAGAATTTAAATTTTAAAGGAGACCGTCAGAATCACAGGCAGAAAGTCTTAGTCATTCATTAAGAAAATGTCTGGGGGCTTCCCCTCCCTTTCCCGAACAAAAGAACTTGACAAGTTATCCTTCTAAAATCTTATAAACGCCCACAAGACAATTTTGCTCTGAAGTATCAATGTGACAGGGCAAAAGCAGAAAAATTTGATACTAATGATTTCAGTCACCATCCTAATGCTTCATGTTTTAAAGATCATTTTGCAATAAAGACATCATGATTTTACAGTAACATTGGAACAATAAATGACAGCACTTAGGGGGTACTTTTTTTCTGAAACACAAAATTTGGAACCATGAGTGTTCACTTCCTTTCAGTGGGAGATACTAAGGCCTCTGTTAAAACCTGGCCTTGTGGCAGCACAACTTGCTAAACTTGCTTGACTCCCAGTTTTGGCAGTGTCCTTTGGGACAAACTATCCTTTACCATCAGGAATACTGACGACAACTTCCTGCAGCAGATGATAGATACAGTTCACTGTCCTAGCCATCTTACATGTCACTTCAGGCACTTCACTGAACCATCTAGAATAGAAATATTGAAACTGTAGTCAGGAAAAAAAAGCAGAAAGAAGTGGCAAAATCTATTCATCAATCTAGCATTAGACAAAATGGCCATAACTTACAAGACCTGCCAATAGCCTTTGGAAGGAGAAGGGTGGTCATAGTTTCACCTTTTCCCCTCAGTTTTGCTGGCATATTCTCCTTCCCTTTATCTGGATGAGAAAAGCAGCCTTGTTGTCCCCAGGTGGCTGCTACAGCTGCAGTTTGGGTCAGAGGCTCCACTGCTGGTGTTGTGAGCACTGAGGGGCAGGTGCTGCACAGACACTGCTGCTGCTACATAGAGTCCCTTTAAGAGCTGGATGCCGTTAAGTCAGGTTTCCAATTAAGATTCATCAACCACAAGCCTGCTTTGATTCATTATTGATCTTGAAATCTTCTTCTCTAACTTTCTTATTTTCTTTTTGCTGTCACCTGCTAAGCAAAGGTATGCATTTCGCTCCCAGAATTTCCAGTGATATCTCCGCTACTGCAAAACACAGCTTCCAGGCTATGAAAGAAAAGAAACAAATGGTTACAAACCCAAGTCCTGGAGCATTCATCAATATTTATAGGCATCTGACAATGACTTATTTTTAGACATCTGACAATGACTTATCTTAGGCCATCTACATTTAAACTACAGCAATGCAAATGAGCCCATGACTTCATTGTGAGTATTAACAATGGGATATTCTTCCATATGTTTGCTTCTTCAATGACAGAATCACAGAATCACAGTATGGTTGGAAAAGGGACCTCTAGACATCATCTAGTCCAACCTCCCTGCTCAAGCAGGAATACCTAGAGCACGTGGCACAGGGTGGCATCCAGGTGGGTTTTGAGGATCTCTGGAAAGAGGTTTCTCCTCCAAAAATATTTCCTTTTTGCATAAGTCTGGCACATTACTGTAACGTATAGTCAGGAAGTCAGTCAGAAAAGGTAATATAAAAGACAAAGTAGACTTCCTAGCTCAGAAACAGGTGTACATCACTTAAGATTTTGGCGGAGGAAAGTGATGAGAAAAAACTCTTTGCAGCAGTCTTTCGCTGTCAGAGCCTTTTCTGTCCTGCTTCATGGCAGTCACCCAGTAAGCTTTAAGTGCTGAACTGATCTTGCTAAAATATTGAAGGATTCACATGATTAAAATACTCAGCATATGAAATGCACAGTCTCCTTCCACCTTCCCTTCCCCAAACCCTCTGTTGGTATTGAATTCAGGTAAGGGAGGGTGGGAATGACAAAAGAAGACACAAGGAAACTCCCTGAACTGAAGCAGTCACCAAAGGCCTGCGAATTGTCAGCTCTCATTGTGAAACTTCAGAGGAAGCAAAACTCCTGATGCTGATGCGACTGCTGAGAGAAACTGAAGTTTCATTAGAGGATGTGCCTTATGGGAAGGGAGCAGCCACCCCACAGCCAAAGGGGAAGATCAAGGACTACATTCAGGGTGCTCGGGGAAAGTAGTGGATATCTCCATGAGTAAAGAACAAGGAGCACAGAGATAGTATCACTACTCCTTGGATGCATAAGACATGGGAGGCCAGCCCCCCTTCTTTTCTCCACTTGCTTATGTTGCTGGACCTGAAGACATATTTCCAATGATGAAAGTGATTGCCAGGAGTAGACAGGTTGCTATGTATGGCATTGCTTTTGAATTCTGTTTATAATTAGCATCCTTCCCTGTGCGCTTCTCCTTTTTATATTTTTTATTATTAGTATCTGTATCTAATGCATTTCTTTTCTTTCCATGAAAGACTTACTAATCTGTGGCTTGATTTCCGTGTTAGTCATGTGACTATGCGACTTCTCTAAATAACTACCACATGCCTACTTATTTAATATGTACTTTTTCACCCTTGAAAATGATCTGGTAAAGAACATTATCAGAAAGAACAAGAAACCATGGGGATTAGATACCCAGGAGGACATTGCAGGAACCATGTTAATTGAGCTGATCAGCAAGATTAAGATAAGTCATTTTGCTTTCTCATATTGGTCTTAAGGACACAATGCAGAGCCTAAAGCACTCTAGCTGCTATACAATGTATTTAAGTTTCTTTCTTTCCTGGGGGAAGTAATCTAATCTTTTAGACAAAACACTTAACTGAGTGAAAATAGTGTTGAAAGCTCTGTTTCTAAGACAGAGGGCCTGTATAATGTTTTTAAAACTACTAAAAATAGTGAGGGCTAATAAAAGTTATAATTTCATACCTATGTGTATACATATAGTACAGAGACCCACATAAGCGTGTCTACACATAAACACAGCAGCTGGCCTGGTGTCGTGCTAATGCTAGTCCAACTTCAAGAGAGAGAGATGACTAGGTGACTGCCAGAGGTCTCCTAAAGCACAGTTCTCTGATTCTAAAGCACAAGTACACAGAAATAGCAAGTGCACAGGGACACAAGGACCTACGCTTTAGCATTATTGCTTAAAAAAAATGATTCCCACTTGAAGAATATTATTCTTTTCCTTATGATGTCTGCCTCAGCAAGGAAAACGAAGATATGGTTTTGCATAAATGGATTTTGCATAATGGATCTGAAAGAAAAGAAAAAAGAAGAGAGGAGAGGAGAGGAGAGGAGAGGAGAGGAGAGGAGAGGAGAGGAGAGGAGAGGAGAGGAGAGG
>JAWLRI010000233.1:192669-234106 GCA_034781795.1 Crypturellus tataupa
AAAGAAAAGAAAAGAAAAGAAAAGAAAAGAAAAGAAAAGAAAAGAAAAGAAAAGAAAAGAAAAGAAAAGAAAAGCCTACTCTGACCTTTCTCAAATCAATTCTTGATGGAGTCTTTCCAACAGGGATAAGCATCCCTAGTGTAATGATTTGCCACCTGACCTTGCACTTGAAACACTAAGCAAGGTGAAAACCAACATATTCAAACATAAAAAGTGCTGATTTTCATTCCCCAAATAATATTTTTCTAGTCTATTCCTGTTATAGGCTAGCATGTGCACAGAGAAAGAAATATAAGATTTTTCTACAGTGATATGTGACATTTCCCACTCAGCTAGATAGCTGAGAGGCTATTTGGACTTGCTAAAAACAATTCTGTACATCTGGGTGTAATATAGCTCTAAAGGAATTCAAGAGGAAGGAGAGATTTTTGTAGATGAGGCAAAAGATTAAGAGTCAGCACTGGGTTTGACTCTGCCTTTCCTGCCATACAAGACAGCTTCTTTGTCCCGGTGAGCCTCGCTTTCTCACAGTGTTATGTCGACTACATTCTCCCTGATCCAGAGACTTAGTGTGCTTAGTATGGACACAACGAATCAGTGACAGGGGCTGTGAGGAGCATTTGTTTTCCAGGTGTTTGCTGAACAAGCATGAGGAATTTAGGAAAGCAGGAGGAATTGACAATAATCACTAACAGGAAGAAAACTGATATAATTGGAATACTGACAGTAGGTAGAAAGCTTTGAATGTTTGATGTGTTAAGCTCCTTGGTATAAAGGATTTTATGTGCCCTGCCACGGCAGGGCACAGTCTGTAAGAACAGCGGTGGCACGCTCTATACTGAAGCCATGGCTGCATAATTTGGAATGGCTGGCATCTCAGAGGCAGCAGATGTTGACTGGGTGGATCAGTGAGCCAGTTTATAAATTGCACTAAATTATGGAATCGAGTTCGATGTGTTTGGAGTGTTTTAGATAAATGAGATCATTAGAAATGCAAACTCAGGTATAGATCAGTATCCTCCTTAATCCTTGGTCTGCATGGCAAGGAAAATATTGTTATTCTGCTTGTCAAAAACAGAAAATGCAGATTGTCTAAGGACAGATATCTTTACCTGACCTAAAAGTAATGTATATATACTGTACTTAAAAGTGCTATTTTTCCAAAGTGACGAAAGTTCTGGGAGAACTCAAAGTAAAGGCAGATGGAAGTAGAGAAATGTACATGGGAAAACAATGATTGTGCTGAAGCATACATTAAATGGCTAAAAAGTCATTAATTCACAGTGAAGGAACTGAATAATATTGACGAAAAGCTCATTTTGTTTTACTGGAAGAATGGAGACAGGAATAACAAATTAAAAAGACGTATGCAACATATGGGGAAAAGTAATAAAAAAGTCCATATAATTAAGAACTTATGAAGTGTAGAAAATTGACAAAGGATACTAAAGACATCAAAAAAACATGTCTGTTAATGCTATAAGAAAAAGGTTTTTTCAAATCATGTTAGTAACATTAGAAAAACTATCATCACAACTGTAGTCTTATTGCTAGAAAGAGACAGCTAAGTCATTAATAATGATGAATAAAGAAGCAAAATTGTTCAACTTTTTTTGTGTTCTTGATTTGGGGTAATATATTTTCAGATATATTAATAATTAAGAAAGATATTGAACTACTTTTACTAGAGTTAAACATTTTTTAAATCATAAGGCCTACAAAAGTGTCCCCCTCTCTTCCCAAGATTGATAAAGGAGTTGACCTCAGATATTTTTAGCTTTTGAAAGTAATTTTTTAATAAATCATGAAATAGTGAGGAAATTCCCAAAGGCCAAAGCTAATATTGTGCAAGAATTACAAGACTAGTGAAACCACCCAGGTAAATATAATCCAATTAACTTGATATTAATCCCAGGCAGAATAATGGAGAAGTTACCATAAGATTTAATTAATAAAGAATTAAAAGATAAGCATACAATTAATATGGCATTGCTGAGAGGAGGTTTGTGATTTCAGACAGATCATTACAACAGATGTTTGCTTGCTAAAGGGTAACTGACGGGTGTCATCTGAGACATGAACATACATGTCCAAGATCTAGACACTAAAGACCGAAGCACCCCTCCATCCTTGATTAGAGAATCCAAGTTGAATTCCATAATTTCTCACCTCTAGTCACCCCCTATCCCTGCAGCTGTGGCCAAGCCATGAGCAAAGGTGACACCTGAAATGGAAAAGATGTAAGATCAAGGAATAAGAGTCTGAACTGTTGCTGGAGCTCCATGGGAGGTAGCTGAGGAGTTTGGTGGCACAGCAAAGCCCATAGCGCAGCTGACTTCAGCTACTGACTCCTGCAAGCATAGAGATGTTTTGAATAGCTTTTTGTCCTGATTTGTGGTTCTTTAATGCAGAAAATGCAGTCAGATAAACAAACAAGGTGATTTTACTGCAGCCTGTAAAGAAATATGTGAAAGTGAGGGAAGTAAGGCAGTACAGACTGCTCCAGAAAGTGAGGGGAACAGCTTGACTGTGGGGTGTTCAGCCAGCAAAGAAATAAGAGGTAAAAGAGAGAGGTAAAAGGTGGCAAATAGCATAGACTTCAGAGGCTTCATCAAATCCTTAATGGGTTTTCATGACATGATGAGTGTGTGACTGAACTCCCCTCCTGAAGGAGCGCACCAGCAGATTAGTAGAAAATACAATGAAGGGTCATTTTTCTGTTGGAGTTATTGAATTCCTTGCTTTTATTGTATTGATGAATTGAAGATTTTGCCTATCAAAGGTCCCTGTTCCTTTGGAACTGTTTCATGATGAGCCGTATTCTGCCTTGACTTCTGTTTCAGGCATCCCCCGCCAAGTTCAATGACATCTCGTGGAGAGTAAAGTGGGACAGAGGTTAGCCTGGTGTTTCTAATAGTGATGGGGCTGCTAATGAAGCACAATCTGACTTAGTAAATGTTCAAAGGCTGTTGCCAGTGTCTGCAGTGGCGTAGACTATCTTTAATATGAATATGGACTTGATTCATCAGTACATTGTGGGTATAGGAATGTAGAACAGGTATTTTTGTTCATTTGGCTTTATTTCCATAGAGAAGTCATTCAAGAAGGATGCCAAAAGTAGTTTGGCAATTTTTGGCAATGAAAAAAATCCTCTCTCCCTCAGCCCCACTGCGTTCCCCTCCTGGAGCAAATAAAGGAGCTGTCTTTTTTATCATATACTGAATACAAGTTTAGAGACTCTCGTTATAAAATAAAGGACAGGAATGTTGTTTTTATGCAGAAGAATTGTAAAACTGCAAAGGATGCATATTTGGGACATAAATGCAAGCTGTTATGCAGATCAAAGTATCTATTTGGAGCTGAATTACTCAACAGCATCTATCTGTGCCTCTTCAACACCTGTGGATTGGCAATGTAATCTTATGGAGGTTGCTATAGCTACATCTCCAGAGCAGGTGGAGTTCTTCATCTCTTGGAGCACCATCATGTTCATTCCTTGCAAATAAACTATGTAAGAATATATTTGAAATTTATAGCATTGTCCTATAGCACCCTAGCATTGTCAGACCCTGTCCATGGCGGACACTGTCATTTGTAAACTGTCATTGTCCTGATAGTCTTTATGGTTTTCTCTAGAAACAACACTATTTCCATTTCAGCATGCTGTCTACCCTGTAAGAACATGCAAACGGGCATCAGGGCCTTGCAAACTCTGCTATTATAAAATGCTTTTAAGTTTAAACACAGTTTACACAGAGGGCTTCTCAAGGTTATCTTTTAGATGGGTAGATTTGCTTCAGGGCTGATGGCCTGGAGCTGGAGCTGGGTGCAGTATACAGCAAAAGTGCCAGCCTTTGGCAGCACACAGCAGTGTTCAGGGTCTAAAAGATTGCTCAGATTATGATCAGGCTGGCAGAGCTCTGACTGTGATGACTTTCAGCTAGTTATATGCCTAAATCTCTTCTGGAACAGGAGTGCCACTCAGTTTTACTTAGCCTTCCTGCTTGGGTTCTTCTGCTATTTACTATATCAAAGAGTTGGCAAGAAGACCTTCCCTTCTGGCTGTCTGGCCTCAATGGCTAGCACTAGCTGTCATTCTTAACCCTCTGCCAGTCAAACCCACAATATGGTAGCCCATGCGAAAACCTACTAACAATCCTACACGAAAAGCTGATAGCCTAAAAGAAAAGTCTTGATAAGTTTAAAAAAAAAAAGAGAGAAGTTAGGAAGAGAAGTTACCAAAGAGTAGAAAATAAATCAACTTGGACTTGTCTAATTCTGTTATTCTCTCTTTTGTCTTTCCTTTTCTTCTATATCAACTGCAAGCTTCTCATTCTCTCCACTAAAAGAAGGCAAGGAGAGATTTCCTACTAAAACTGTCAACAACAGTAACAGCATTATAAGATGTTTTACATTCCTTGCAAATTTTAATTTTAATAGAAAGCCGAATATCAGAAAATGGTCCAAACACAGTAATACTTCAGCATCTGATCAGTAGAAAGCTCTAGTTTTCACTAGAAAGCAGACAATTTTGAAAAAGGAAAGGCACATAATGAAAAAGTAGAAATTTCTGCCGAGCAGCAGAATGATCAGCTTTAACCTCAACATCTCTGTTTCCACATCTTCCCTTTCCCTTCAGTTTATTTTTTTCTCCCTTAAGTAATGTCCTTGCTGCACAGAATCTTTACTGTAACTTCTTCCAAGATACTGAAATGTGTGTGCTCCTTGGAGTTTTCTGACTTTTGCCCACTGTAGAAAGCAGTGCTGTTAAATTTATCTCCAAAAGTTCAGGCATATAAAAAATATGCCATGTTGCTTTGGGGCAAATCCATCACCAGGTCAGCTGGTGCACTAGATGTCATAACTGAATTTCTCTTTCACTCTTTTTAGATTGTTATTATCCTTGAGGTAGTCTCTCTATGTGTTCTTCAGTTTGCTAGTACCAATGAAAATAATGAAGAGGCTACTTACTATGAGACCGACCTTTTAGTGACTGACCTTTCCGCTTATTTTGGAAAGGTCTGTTGAAGAGAAAAGTGAGTCAGAGAAAGGTAGTCTGAAGGAAATAATGTCAGGTACAGAGCTATGCATTGCAAGAGAAGGTCACTCTTACTTGGATGCAGAATTCCAATTAGCACCAAGTCTAAAAGGAGTGAGAAGTAACCTGTCATAAACACAACTCATGGAAGATGAATCCAGTTGATAAGTTGATAGCTTGAAAACGGATGTCTTTTTTTTGTTTTGGAGGGGAGGAGGGGTATAGGGAGGGGTGGGAGGGTAGCTGAGTCTTGAATGAGGTTCTGTGTGCCATTGTTTCTCCTTCTTCCCTTCCCTTCCCTTCCCTTCCCTTCCCTTCCCTTCCCTTCCCTTCCCTTCCCTTCCCTATCCATAGCTCCTGGATGTATTAGTGGTGACACTCCAAAACTCCTTTTTACACTGAGCTATACAAGCAGCCAAGGGTGTTCTGGAAAAGTCTAGTAATGATGCTCTCTCTTGTCCCATTGCCTCAGACCAACTGAGACAACAGTGATCTATGTAGGAACACGTTGTCTCGGGGAATAAAACATGTTAAAAAAAGGCATAGGAGCATAGGGGCAAGGAAATACATCATGGCCATGATTTGGAGGAGAAGAGAGGAGGCAGAGCTGCAGCTGCAGTGGCTGGCAGTGCTGCAGGACTCTGCTCTGGGGAGTCTCTGGCCCATGCCTCAGCTGCTGGCTGGTTGCAGTATTTATTTTTTTTCTGCCACAGATAGGAGAATGTGGGACACTCACAGCGCTGCACAGAGGTGATGCCTGTCCTACCTGAGTGAGACAAAGAACACATCTGCACCACACCTATGTTTTATCAAAAGTAAACGTACAACTCTTTACTGGTGAGGGACAGTTTTGGAAAACAAGATGATCTTGACTTTTATCACTGCTTCAGTGCTTTGACTTCTCCCCTTGGATTTGCCTCCTCCCCTTTGGGGCAGTATCACTTCCGCTTGTCTTTGCCCAAGGCCACAGAGCTGGGGCTGGTGGTCATCTGCAGGCTCCAGAAATTCCTCACGGAAATTCTGAATGAGAATTTCCTGGTTGTTTTGGAACTTTTCTTTCACTTGACATAAGTACCTTTTTCCAAGACCTTTGGGCAGTCCATCAGAACGCATTTACTAACCCATTAATTCCTTTCTGCCGTCTTAGGAATCTCTCTATTTCCAATTTCCTGGCTGTTTTCTCCTGTTAGATGTGTCAGACAAAATGTGGTATAAGGGAACTTAATCTACAAACACTTTGTACCTGTTTTTCAAAGCTTTTAAAATTTACTTCAAAAAACATTTGTGCTGATTATTACGGTATTTTGACTAATAATTAGGCAATTAATAGGCTATGATTATTGCTGATTATTAACCAGGTTCAATCAATGTAAGTTGGCACTTGGGCTGAATGGCAATGACAGAAATTTCTGCGTAAGCAGATCTGACCCAAAAAATCTGTTTCCCCACTGTGCTTTCTTGAACACATGTGAAAATCAATAGCTCAAAAAGACCTTCATTACCTCTGTATTTGCACAAAATCTGTTTTTTTTTTTTTTCCAGCTGCTGTTCACTTACCCACCGAGGGAGTCAGACAATTTTCCGAGGATCACTGTTAGTGTTATACCATCAAAGTCTGATAAATTGATATCAAAGTTTTATAGAGCAAATGTTGAGAGACTGAGCTATTGAGGAGCTATGGTTTATTTCCCCACATCTACATGCAGGAGTGCACACATTCACCCATACACACAGTGCTTTCATAAGCACCTCTCATAGAGAGAATCCTCCTCACACTACTACATATTTGGAAACTTGATTGAGTTTCGCATCCTTTTTGCATCCTCACCATACCCCACATTTTCTGCCTTCTTCCCTCTTTGAAATGCACCCAGTTTCTGGGCAGACCAACAAACACTATTAATTTGTACCTATCCAGAACAGAGCTTGATTGAAAAGGCATCTCAGCCCAATCAGTAAGGTTTTGAGAGCTTGGAAGTTTGCCTTCTCCTTTCTCTTGGTAGGTAGGCATTCTTAGCCCATACAAAAATATAACTCTTGTTAGACTAGTCCTGGACAAGGCTAGCCGATCCTACCCTCCCTTACCATTGCAGTGTTAAATCTTTCATAAATCAAAGAGCCTAAGCCAGCCTAATGTCCTTTTTATTTATTAAGCAGATTTTTGATGTTTTGTTTACTATTGTTATTTTTTCCCCTCCTCTGTATTTGAAAATATTTCCTGGCAACAGAATATTGAACAAAACCTTTGTGATTGATGGATTTCATTGGTTTTGTTCCGGAAGTAAAGAACATTTCAGTTCTGACAACTGTGCTTTAGAATCCTTACTTCATAAACCAACCATTTTCTTTAAGATTGAACTCTCCAGAATGGAATTAAAATTGTACTTTTCAAATTTAGTTTACATTAGTACTCATAAATTCTCCAATGATAAATCAGCTTGCAGAAAATATTCATTAATATCTCTTATTTTCTTACTAACTATCTTACTATCAACAATTCTTAAGTACTTCTCCACAGATACTTCAGGTAAAATGCTTAATGGCAATTTCCTCAGACCATTTAGTATCATCAGGGCATGGAAGCAGTCATCCCCTATTCGCCCACCTTCCAATTCTGAACCAATAACTTCGTCTTTCCTCCACATTAACTTTGGACCATTAAATTAGTGCTATTTTGTATTCTTTTAAAATCAAGCTTCTTTCTTTCTCTAACAACATCAAAAAAATCATCTAGCCTTTTGTGCACAAAAAATTTGGACGTGATATTTCGCAG
This sequence comes from Crypturellus tataupa, assembly GCA_034781795.1. Classification (NCBI taxonomy): domain Eukaryota; kingdom Metazoa; phylum Chordata; class Aves; order Tinamiformes; family Tinamidae; genus Crypturellus; species Crypturellus tataupa. The sequence goes on from JAWLRI010000233.1 coordinate 200,481, forward strand.
TTTCTGTACTGCTGAGCAGTGACCACTCTTCACAACAATACGACTTTGAACATCCATACTTGTGTGCAGAACAAGTTGAGGGAGCTCAGTATTCACCATTACAAGGTGGGGGAGCAGATGAGGAGATTGGAGAAGAAATATCCAGGTTTCTCCAGGAAGACACCTTTTCTGATGCCAGCTCCCTGGCCTCCCCACAGCTTCACTGAGCTGGTGAAAATCTAGTCTCCATGTCCACACATCATTTTACAGATCTGTAATTTATTTTTTCTTGGAATAAAACATATATTTTTTCTATTGGACGCTGACATATTCTCTTCCACCAGCCAACATGAGCACAGCCTCAGGAAAGTTTCGCATTTCCCACACCAAGTACTATAGATTTTGATGGTGAAATATCTGGTATGTGCCTGTCCACAGTGCTGTTTTCTCTCTAAAATAATGTTCTAGCTCTGGCATTAACTAATTTATATAACAAGGGCTAACTTTTTGTCTGTTTTCTCTAAGTTGCTCTAGGTTTTCTTTCTGGTAGGCATACTGCTTGATTAATGGTCTTGATGTTAACATTTGCTCATACTCCATATGGATGTTCTTGGGTTACCTAAAGGCACAAATTACTTAAGACTATCTTCTTTTTCAGTTAAATTCTGTTATTAATAACATAATTTTTTTTTTTCTGAAAAATGAGCACAATGGTAAGCTTTTATAATGTATTTTTTGTTTCTATTCTTTTGGAAATAAGGGCTGTGGTGGTAGATGAATCTGTAGACCTCATCTCTCTGAAATCACACCCGTTGTTCAAAAGAGGGACACTGTCTTTCCTCTAACCAATGACAGTAGCATGCTCCTGGATGCAGATCGAAGAATATTTATATCAATATAAATAAGTAGAGTGTAACTATAAATAAAGAACAAAGATAATAAAATGTTATTATTGAAGTTGAAATTAAAATTGAATCCTGCCAAATCCTAAACATAAATGATGACAGAAAAATCCAATACAAATTTTCCTTAGAGGTACTGTAATTATAGACTAAGTAAAAGAAAGATTACACAGCAAACAATTTGTAAAGATTTCAATGCCATTTCTGGTTTAAGCTGCTAAACTTTTGACTAGAACTGGATTTCCTCCTTATGTCCAGCCTGTTCAGAAATCACACACCACAAACACTGTGTGGATGGAAACTGGAGATTTTATTAGCAAAAAAGAGAAATGATGGGAGGTGGTCACGGATGCTGCATCAGCTGCCTGCTCTTCTCTCCTCTCCATTCTTCTGGGTTGTTTCTCCATCATGTAACTAACTGCTTGCTGGAGAGTAATTGTACTGAGAGAGGTAAATAAAAGTGCCCTAAGGAGGAGGAATATATTGACTGTGCCTAAAACCAACCCTTTAATCTCCAAGGAAGTTGATTTATCTCTAGGGCTTGGTTTTAGCTCTGTGTCTTCCTCTGCAGAACAGAAAACAGATTTGCATTTACTAGGACTATGGATCAGCAAGTAAAAGAGCAGGTGAGCTAAGAAACAACCTCAAAGCCATTAATGCTGAAGTAGAAAACATTTCTTTTTATGTTGCCAGGAATGGAATCTCATGTTGCCCCTGTAGAAAGTGAGGCTTCAGGCTAAAAGCAATTTCTTCTGGTTCAGCAGCAGAAAATAAAACTTAAAAAAATGAGAACATGCCATGGGATTAAATGAGAACCACAAATTTAGCAGGGCCCAAGAGCATATTGAAATTGAATGTATAGAAAAAAGATATTTTTGAGACATAGCTAAGTGAATGACTGGTCCTTTCCATAAAATGTAAATACCCAGCAACTTCTGGTTGCTGGGTATTTACTTTCAAAGAAATCTGCCTCCACTATTGTCTCCTGAGTAGTTGTAAATCAAGTGGGCAGATACAATTACTGAAAATGAATCTGTCAGAGAAAATCTTGTGTAACCTAGGTATCCTTTTTGGGCTCTCTTCCCAACTCCACCTTTGCCTGATAGACAGTCTAAATCAATACTCTTCAAATCCAGTGGGAATGAACAGGTTAGGTACAAGGAAAGCTTACTAAGTAGATTAGTGAAACTCTGAAGTATTAACCACAAGCTGATAATGGTGTCTGAGAGCCATCCACCTAGAAAGAAAGTCATATGGTGTTACTTTGGAGTCCCCATTAAAAAAGTCAGAATTATTTTAATGTCCAGCAGAGGGAACAACCTGTTGTCATTTCAGAAGCACCAGCAGCCCCTGATGGACAGCAAATGTCCAGAGCTTCTTGTTTTTTTTTTATGTACTCATGGATGCTTGCCCTATCAAGGTTTCAGTGCATCATCTTAAAGTGAGTAGAGTAGGGAAATGGGAATGAGATTCTCAGTTTGCTGTTGTGAGCTGATCCCACTGACTTCAGTCTGATACACAGCAATGAAATTTGCTGTCTTTTACTAGTCTCTATTTAGTTGTATCTCCCTTTACATAATAGATGGAACTCCCTTTCCACATCTGCCCCCACTCTCGTCCTTTTTAGTCAGTGCAAATTTCTGTATAAGGAATAACACACAAATATATCAAAGGCTATTAACAATATCAAGAGCTGAGTGAGTTAATATTCCTGTTTATTCACACATGGGGTTTGGAAGTAAAATTTCCAGGAGAAAATTAGAAATCAGGCACAGAAAACTAGGAACCAATGAAGTCTACTGCAAATTCCCTATGAGATGAGCACTTCAGCCAGAATTCTGCGTTCAGTTTCTATCTCTTCAGCACACTTTTACTGTGCTTTAAGTCGCTTGCAGCCAGGTACCTAGGTGCCTAAATTCAATAGTTTGAAAATTTTGCTCAGGGGACTGCTATTCATTTAAAACTCTGTAGCATATGCTCCCCTGTCCATATTCAGCACGACAAAAATACACTGGAGCCCATAGAACTGTGGCATGTGATTAACTCCAGGCAAAAGTTTCAGAGCTTTCCCGAAAAGGGATGAACTGCAATGTTTCACGCACTGTCCCTTCTGTGAAATAAGCAGAAATTGGCAATATTGCCTTCTAACAGCCTCTGCCAGAATCACCCAGAACGCCCTCAAAATGGCTTAAATGAAAATGCTCACATAAAATCTTAGGTTTGTCAATGATTTCAAACTCTTTTGCTTTTTTAAGAAAATATTTGATTTTGTTTCTTTACCTTCTTTCTCTTCCTTCAAGTTGGCATAAGAAGGAAATTTAAATTGCTGGATTCAAATTGCAAGAAAAACTTGTATTTTTCTTGCTTCTCTAGAAATCATACTTCAAACTTTCCAATTATTAATCTAAATATTCTTATTCCCCACTGCATTCTGCACATTTGGTCTGCATGAGACAATGCTGTGTTTAACCTATCTAGAACAGAAAACAATAAAATATAAAATAGATAGATGGAAAGGGGTGGTAAATCCCCAATGCAGAATTATCTAGCAAGTTCTGAGTCTGAAAATAAAATGGAATTTATTTAATATTGATGAATGTGACAGTAGTGTACCTAGGGAGAAATAATAACAATCAGGGCAGACATAAAATGGTAGATCACTATTTAGAAAACATTAATACACAAAAAGGGTTGTAATGGATAATAAAGCGCATAGGAGCTTACATTAAAAAACAAGCAATTGCTATCCTAAGGAAAATAAAGCAAAGGGAGATCCATCCCATGACAAAGGAACTGAGAAGTGCACATTTATGCAGTCAGGGTAAGGCCTGAGTGGGAATACTGCATGCATTTTTTAGCCTCCTGTTCTAAAAAGAGTGGCAAAGAGCTTAAAGAAGGGCAGCGGAAACAATAAAGGGAATTGTGGGTGCAGTATGTGAAGACAACGATGGAAAGCAATTTATACAGCAGGAGGGAAAGGGATGTTTATGCTAGCAAGAGTGGTAATATTTATGTGGTATCAGGACGGACTTCCCTCGCAACAGAAATGGTAACAGGGTCTTAAATTAAAAGGGGAATAATATATTCAAGATACGAGAGAAATGACTTAATGATAAGGGCTGTTACACAGGCAATAGAATAAGCTGCCTGATGAGTAACTGAACATGAGTCACCATCAATAGAAGGTTTCCAAGACAAGATTGGAAAAAATACCAGTGTGATTACCGTGGGAGAGGCTTCTCAGCATCGTTCGAGGATGGGTGATCCAAAAGGCCCTTCGCTGTCATTTTCATCTGGCGCTCGGGCATCTCAAAGGCTGCAAGCAAATGACTTTATATACTGCAGAATAGGTAGTAGATCCAGTTTATTAATTAAATTCATCTGCTGTACTCCATAAGCCCACACTGTGATTGGGACAAAAGGTCCAGCCCTACAAGCTTCACCCCAGCTGTCCCATCTGCTTTATAAGCTTTTGCAATATCAAGTCCAGAAGCTGAAAATGCTGCATTCTGAATCAGCTACAGAGGTGGTTTTTACCACCTGCATTTTCAAAAGAAGCTGGCACAGCTCCTGTCTATTTTGAAACGTTTGATTCTGGAATTTACCATGCTTGTAGCAGTTAAATACTAAATTATCATAAATGCAATTTACATGTTTTTCAAATAAGGGAATGCAAGTGGAGAAGAGGATTTCTGAACGTTCATATTTCCAAATTAAAGGAATGGAAATGAGCCTGCTGTTCAATTCAGTGTGTAATGTATTATTTCACGGCTGTCTCCTTGATATTGCAGGCCCCTTTTACATTAGGTAATGTCACATGCCACCCAAATCACCATGCAATAAAGATATTGTCCCATAATGTAATAAAGAACAATGGCAATATTCCAACAGAAATAAAAGAGCATGCATGCTGATTTGTTATAAATACACCATCCCTTGCTGGAAACACTCTGTTATGTTTCCTCTGTTGTAGTACGTAGCATCTTTCTTGAAAATGAACTTAATTGACCTGCTCCTGCTTGCTACTTGTCCCTTCTTCCAGTGGCCCACACTTTCTTCAGGAAGCTGCAGCCTCTGTTTCCCACACCATCTGCCTCTACAGCACGTGCTCAATACTAAGGAGCCTGTCTCAGCCCACTTCCTTCATGAGGACTTCTGCTATACTTGTTTTCCATGTGTCCTTATAACCACATAGAGGAAAATTATAGGATGGCTCAAATTTCATTCATCGGGTGCTTTGACAGCTGCTCCCTCCCACCCTTGTTATCTTTAAAGGAAAGGTGAATGCTATGTGTAGTGTGGTTAAAACACTCGTGGGAGGAGAAGAAAGGAATGATTTGTTAGGCTTTACGTCAATCATGGTTCAGTCTGGACAATCATAAAACATCTTTACTTCTACCAATAGATGAAAGTTATAGTGCAGCTCACCGGAAAGTTAAATGCTCCCACAGGGCGAAAGGGAGTCTCAAAAGTTTGCTATTCATTTAAAGGGAAATACGCTGCTCCTTGATCTTCTCTCTCCAGCTGAACTTTCCAGTAGACATTCCCATAAATTTGCTTCAGTGACAGCCCTTCAGTGATATATTGAAACACACAGCAATCCCGAAGACACAATGTTTTTAGAGACAAGCAGGGGAGTGCTCTTATTGCTGTTAGTGCTAAAGTAAGTATTGCAGGGCTCGTGTGGCTTGGGCCTGCTCTGTCATCCCAGTTGGAGTCTGAGGGTTTTCTGAGGGTTGCTGAATGTGATCCACATGACGTCTCTGGGCCTCTGGGCATGGTGCGTGCAATTAAAGGCCACTTCTTTACCTCTAATCTGAGCTGGCTGAATCTCTTGGGGTGCTTGCACTTGGCTCTGCAGCCCCGAGAGCAGTGCAGCTGCCCCCTCCCATTCCTAGTTTTCTGCAGTTGTCTCTCTGTTGCGGTCACATTTTTTTTTTTCTCTGAAGTAAAGTGGAAGAAGAACCTAGCAAGACATTTGCATTACAGTGAAGACCACATTTCAGGAAGGAGCGTGGCTTCTCAGCCCAGCAGGCCAGGAAACATGGTGCTTTTACTCCACTAGGCAGAGCAACCCCTCATATTATTTCCTTCAGCTCCTGACACAATGGGAAGCTGAGTGGAGTCCTTCTTCAAAGGAAAGAGGTATCTTGGCAGCTTCCAGCAGGAAGCCAGCCTTCCCTGGTCCCTCAAGGCCTTTTAAACTGAGCTGGCAGAGAGTCAACCATCTAGTCTGTGGGAGACATGACTCCTGCATTTCACAGCAGGGGCCACCTCAGAATGAAGGGTCCCTTCCAATTTCTAACATTTGCTTTTAACTGTCTAACTATAACTTTACAAGAATATAGTTCTGGCATGTGAACTTCCAGATTACTTTGACCATACCAATAGCGCATTTAGCTAAATGACAAGGCACAGCCTGTGGAGAGGCAAAATTACATCACAAACTACAGACCAAATTCTGACTGTGCGACCCTCATGTAAATGAAGGCCCATACCTATATTCTTGTACTCTTCCAGATCACAGCATTGCCTCTTTGCAAATGTTTACTGTTTTTAATAATGCTATATCTCCAGAATCAAGAGTAAGGCAATACAATGAGAGACTGGGCACTTGTGAGAGAATTGCTCGAGAAAGGGGAGCTTACTAAGAGAAAAATAGAGCCTAACAGAAGTTGTGGCATTACAGAGGCTTGCTTGAGGTGAGGGACAGTTATCACTTCCAGGATATCACTTCCAGGATGGTTGATATGTGCAGAATCTACTTCTCCATGATTCCCTTGGCAACACAATCTGCCCTCCTAGCACATTAATAAGAGTAAATGAAGAGCGGAGCAGAACATTCACCACTCCCTGCAGAGGTGGCAACCTGGTTATACCCCACACCTGATAAACCGCATAGTGCGATGTCTGGTGCTGAGCCCACAATGGTGGCAGATCAGTTCCTTCCAATAGGCTTTGCTCAAACTTCTCCTTCCAATCTCATTATAATACCAATACACAACCCCATCCCATTGAGTACAACTCCTCACTGAGCTCTCTAGATTTTCGATTAACTCGGGAGATCTTTTTAAATCAATGAATAACAAAAGTAAATATGACTAGAGTCACTCAAGCTCCACCTAAATGTAAAAGAAAATATATAAAAGGTGAACTAAGGAGGGATATGGTAGGAAGGAAGAATGAGGTAAGAAGTAGGAAGGAACAATGGGACGATAAGAATGGAAGAAGAAGAACTAAGGAAGAAGGAAGAGGAGAGAGGGAAGATTCCATCGTAACTTCTGGATCAGCTGACAGGCTGAAGCCCTTTCCTCCCCTCAGGTCAGGACACGACCTGAGGAGACTCCTCAAGACTGAGAGTCCTCTCCCATCTTCTGGGTGATGATGATTGCACATTACTAGCCTAGTGTACTAGCTAGTGTAATAGCTAAGAACCCCACACTGTAGTAGAGAATTTCCTACGCTGACATCCAAAATCTGTTTTCCAAATGTTGCATTTGAATAAATTGTGCTATTCGTAAACCTGGCCACTTGTTTTGAAGGTAACTGGACCTACAGTCGACAGACTGTTGGTGAATCCGATATTGCTAAAGTCAAGCTTATGGTTGATCACACTACTTGGGAATTCAGTTCTCTCCTAGGAAGGTGATTGGACTGCCAGTCAGCAGACTTTTGGAGAATTTGATATTGCCAGAGTTAGGCGTATAGCTACTACGGTATTTGCTATTACAAGATGAGTCCAGTTTTCCCTCCCAGTCCCTCTAACCTTTGAGCATCGTCTGGAATGCAAGGGGATTCATCTCTTACCAAATTTGCACCCCCTCCCCTGCCATCAAACCGTAACTGCACTTAAGACTTTCTCCCAGATTTACAACTGGTTTATGACCTTGGGCAAATCACTTGAGCTTACTGAGAAAGTAATTCTAGGATGCTGATTTGGAAGTTGGCTGGCTGATAAAGTTTCCTCTGTCCATAAATTGATGATATGATAAATTGGTGATATGATAAAACTGAAGGCTTTTCTAGGAACACTTCAGTCATAACAATTCTTCTATGGCAGTCAAGTTTTCCTGGTCTGGAAGGGAAGGTCCCATTTCATCACAGTGTGCTCTTATTTCAATAGTTGAGGGGCAAATTGATAACAACTTTATGGACCCATCTGTTTGCATCTCAATGCAAGGCAACAGGGAATTGGTAAATGTAATTTCCAAAGTAGAAGCTGGTAGACAGCATCTACCCTGCACAATATCACTGTGATGGATAGATTGTGAGTATGTCCTCTTGCAAAACATGACAGGTTCAGCTCAAACCTGCATGAGTTAAAACAGGGATCTGGAATTGCAACTTCTACATTTCAGCTATCAATCAGCTCAGCCAGAAACCCACAGAGCCCATCTCATCCCACTTGGGGCAAACAACAAAACCTCCCTAGGAAAGAGCAAAATGACTGCATGTAATTCAGTAGTTAAGGCACTCAAGTATAACTTGAGAGATGCAAATACCAGACATACTCTGGGCTTGAGGGCAAATCATCCTCATCCTGGATGAGTTTAACACATAGTGCACTCTCTCTCTGACTTTTATTAGCATTTTTGAATGGAATATTTTCTTCTACTTCAGAAAGGAAAAGTGAAAAAATATGCTCATCTGCATAAAATGTTTTGATGTTTTGTGATCTATTGATAAAGAACACAATATAAGAAGTAGGCATTACTCTTCAGGCATTTCTGTTTGTTAGTTTTGAAATATTAAATCCAAACTATTTCAGACAGAACAAAGGCAGTTCTCAACACGTACTAATTTCACAGGAAATTTTAACTTCCAAAATTTATCCATATTTTAGCATAAGTCTCATTTGCAGTAATTTCATGCAGTTTTCTGCAGAAAAAAATGTCCTAGCTTTAGTATAGTATATCTTGTCATCCTTCTTATTGCAAAAAAACAGTTAAAGGTATTACTTGGCTTAAATACCTGGGCAGAAAATTTCTCTCCAAAGAATAAGTTTCATGAAACTCAGAAGAAAAATGGAAAGTGAAGTTTAAAATGTAAATAATTTTGCAGTCTGAACTGCAGTGGAGGTGAACAACATTTGCTGGAACATAAAATCCTTATTTCTTTCATTACAATGCTGGGAGACAGATGTTATTCACAAGAAAAGATGAACAACATAAGTTCCAGCTATTTTTTTTAAAAAAAAGAAGGTTGATTTTTAAAGGAGGTTCCCATTTATTAGCAGTACCATCATGGATAAGTTATTCTGTTGCACTGATTCATGGATGTGCTCAAGTGCTCTGTTCCCTATGGCAGCAGAGATGCCATTGGACAGTCAGGTTAAAGTGAGCAATTGCTAGTCTAACCCAGGAGCTGCAGTTAGCTGAAGCACGTTCCTGCTGCAACAGAACCACCTTGAGATTGGCTCTGAAACCCATAAAGGGTGAGCAACCTGATTGAATCTCCTACCCCTCATACTTTTGACAAAATGGAAATAAAGACATCTAAACAGAAGTGTGTCCTAGGATCAATGCTTCCTGCTTGGAAAATAAACATCCCAGATTTCCTTCTGTATTTACTGCATTTACCATTTATGCAGCAGCAGGAGACTATTACCCTCTGACAACGTTCTGCTCCACTGACATTACCTCTTAATTATATCTTCATTAAAACCAAATTAGAATGCGGTCAGGAAAGTTAAGCCAACTGAATTGCTCATTTGGCGGAACATTCTGACACCTTTTTTTAGAAAAGTGATGCTGTCTTATGCAACAAAATGTTTAATGATGTACCTCACTGTTGGGAAGTGCTGATTTTCATTTTAAATAGTGAACTTACTGTTCAGTCACACTGCATTCATTCTGAGGGGCCCTGCTAGTTAAATATTAGTATGACAGTGTAACAGTTTTTGCTCAGACATTTAAGGTGATGACACTAGATTGGATTTGCCTTTGCTTGTTATTTAAGTTCGAGGGCAAGAATAATCCGTACCTGGTCAATGCAGGAAGAGGTAAAAAAATTGTGTGCCTCAACAGAGGCATCAGTATCCACCCTTCACCCTTGCCTCTCCTATTCCATGCAATGAGAGGAGTAGACACAGAAGATGTGTGTCTACATATCAGCTCACAGCCAGCTGACTGTGAAAACCATCCCCTTTTCCTGGAGAAGAGAGGATAGGGTTCACTGCTGGGCTGGCTCCCACAGCGTTTTCTGCTACTTTGTACCTATTAAGAGCTTTTCAGTCCCCAAACAGAAGGTGTAACATGCTGTCACTCTTGTCCAGTAAGATCTGACACAGGTATGTCTGACTTCTTGCACACTTCCTGCATGCATGCTGAAGCAGGCCAAGAGGCAACTTGACTTCTGTGGAGAACTTTCAGGCAACCCACACCTTCTACACATGTGGGCAATCTTTGATGCATGTCAGTTACTGTGGGAGTCTTCATGATAAGACTGGAGAGGTCTGTGCCACCAGCATCAGGCTCAGACCTTGGACCTCCAGTCCTTCAGCTTCAGTATTTCTTGAGTATACCCCTCTCCCCACATCTGCAGCATCCTCTAATAAGAATTTCTCCACATCCTATTACAGTCAGATCTTTCAGGAATGTGTGCCTGTATCCAAACCTATTAGCTTAGGAACTATGTGACAAGTGCACTCACAAGCCATATCACAAGATTGAGAGCTTGGCAGAGATAACAGACCCTGGAATATCTAGACCTTGGAAAATGCCATAAGATAAGAAAAGACACTAAATTACAAGATACTGACATTTAACAGCATGAGGACACAGTACCTATTATCCAGTGCTCTTGCCATGACAGTTACTTAACTCTTAGGGAACAATTAATTAACAGTTTAAAATGTAGGGGAAAATGTTTGGGGAACAATGTGTGTTTTAAAGAGCTATTCTACAGGAAGGTAGGTAGGAGAGAATTATAAATAATCCATCTTAAAGACACAGCGGAGAATAGATTCCTTGCAGGGAATTTTGCAAGTGAAGAATTCACAGAGTTTTATTCAAGGAAGTCAGAGCTCAAGTTTATCTGCAAATCTGGATGGTTCAACATAGTTCATGCTTAGCAGCTTCAACAGTCAGAGGCACACAGGGAAACAGATATATCAGAATTTCTGGTTCCTCAATCCCAGTGATCTGCAAGGTACTTTCAGTTGGAGTTTAAATGTTACTTTTAAGCTTAAATTACTTTTCTTGTGTGTGAAAATTGGGATTCAAAGGTGGAAGGAGAAGTTAAACACATACCAAGCTCACTCTCATTAAGATTTTAGAGTAGAGGAATTATCAGTGATATTACATAGGTGCTACAAGGCAGACCATACAGGAAAAGAAACCAACCAAATACCTTTCAACCTTTGAAAGGCTATTTAATGTGAAACCTACTAAAGATGATCAATCTTGGCAAGAACACTGGTGCTAACATGGACAGTCAACAAAAGCACCATGTACTTACATCAGATGCAAGCTGAAAACCCTCTGCAATTTGAAACACCTGATCAAGTGCCATCTGGTCCCTCTGCTCCTGAGAAATGCCACTAAGAGGAGACGGCTCTAGCTATTGCTGAGCATGACAGAGAAAGTCATGCTTGAAAGCTGATGATCTTGTGTCTGCCTGGGATATATGAATAGATTGTACTGCATCTAGGGGGAAAATAACTAGAAGAAAAGTGCGCAAATGGAGGACCATACAAACCTACCAGTCAAAGAGTTATAACGAATCCCTTTGTTTGGGGTACACTAAAGTAGAGGAGAAATGCTCTGTGTTCAGCCAAGCTGCTGTTTCTGTATAGGTTGTACCTTATGCTTATCAGCTATATTTGTATAGATAATTTATGACACTTCATTTTCGGTTAAAGTAGAAGGAAAAAAAAGAGAGAGAAACGGAGAGAGGGAACAGGCAGCAGAAGTTAAGCTGATGTAATCAGAACAAGAAGGATGAGGATGCAGCTGGTTTAGTGATCACTGTAATCAGCTCAATTGACTGCTTGTAGACCACTAATCTTTAAGTTCCGGGGAGGTAAATGGTGACTTATATATTTCAGCTTTACCCCAGCACTACAGGTAATGTAAGACAAATGGTCTGTGAAATCCTTATATCAAAGAGATTTGTGGATTATAAAAAAGCACAGAATATAGACCTGGGTTAATGTTATAGAAACACAGATTGGGATTCAGATGCAATTTTTAAAAAGCCTTGAGGTGTGTTCTCTTTCACTTTAATTATTCCTCAACTCCATTCAGGTCCATTTATATTTTAATCAAAAATGATCATAGAGGTTTAATGGCAAATGATTCTTGATAGATGCTCATTATACTTCATTTTGTTAATGGCTGAAGACCCAACAAGAGAAACTTATTACAGCAAGAAATGTGGTTCCGAGAAAGAGAAATGGAGAGTAAGAAAAAGGAGGATTAAATTAAAAGAACTAAAGCTGTGCTGGACATCCTAATTAAAATGTATGGAGGAATGATACAGCAGGGAAGGCACAAGTATCAACAGACCTGGATAAATAGTACAACAGAGGAGGGAAGTGTAGGAAGATCTGAAAGTATCCTAGAAAAAAAACGTAAGGCACAACAGAAAGAGGAGGTGCTTGGACAGAGTCTATTTCTCCTGTTTAACAACAATACAGGGAGCAGAAAAATATAGGAATGGGCAAAAGCCCCATATATGTGACCCTTATACAAAATAAAAGGGTAGGTGCCCCCTTTCCAGTCAAAATGGGGCAAGTTGGAGGTAGATCTGTACACTGGCAACTTGCAGAGTTCTCTGTCTGAAATAAAACACCGTAACTATTTTGGTCTCTTTCTACATTGATTTCACAACCATGTAACTGGAGAGGCTGCTGCAGATTCATTCTAGTGAAAGGAAGAAATTCAGCCCCATATCTTGTGGAAGTCCTTCACCACAAAATACACCAATGCATTTTTTTCTATGTCTTTTGAGAAAAAACACACTATCTCAGAACCAAACACAATTCTGCTAGCACAGACATTATAAGCTTCCCTGTGAGACTCTAAAGGCCCCAGTTGCTATGTATCTACATTAGGTTTCTGGGTGGCCTCTGCAGGAGAATACGACAAAGGAAACTAAAAACTTATACTGTCATTTAGTCTCCTCCTCACTCAGACAATGTCTAGCCTTAAGCAGTAACACTTCTCAGCAGAGGTGAAATAGATAAAAACAGAAAAGGACTGCCACTTCAGTCCTTATTGCCAGGTGCTGGCTATGACTGCTCAGTGACAACAGATGGTCAGTTGGGCTTTGGCACCAAGGAGCTGCAGATGCAGACAAAATATGGCACTTCTGAGTTCAAAAACTCACTTCCAAAGAGGCAAGGTGTCATGTGCATTTCACAGAAGCAGCAGAAGGGGCCACAATACTAATCCCATGCCAAAAAAATACAAGCCAGCTGGGAAGACAGGAAAGGCTGTTGCTCAAAAACACGCGAACCTCTGATGCTCACAGATAAAGATGGTGTCACCTCATGTTAGCCAAGCAATGCTGTAGCACCACAGAGGAGGATCAGCCCACAGGGAGCAAGAAATAACGTGAAATGGAGCAGCTGAATGTGCCGACATTGAAATAGAAGTAGGGGGACCAGGATCGGCCCCTGAGTGAAGTCAGGGTATGCGCATGCAGCTGAGGGGGGAGTGGGTGAAAATAGGCTATCATGCATTTTCTTTACGTCTGCTATCCTTACATTGAGATGCTGGGTGAAAAGAGCAATTCAAGTTGATAGGAGAATCTGTATCAGGTAATGCCAAACTTTCAGGAAAATATGGAAGTCTTCAGAAATCCACAGAAGGAAATGGGATGCAGAGCAATGAAAAAGACACATAATAGTTATAAACAACAGAAAATTAAAACAATCAAGTAAAAAATTGCAAAATGATGTTTAATGATTCCATTTTTTTTGAGCTGAAAAGGAAATAGGATCTACATGCAGCTAGTAAGAAATAAACAGATGAATACACCCGAACTATTAATACATCTTAAGCAGGATAGTTCCATGAAACTCTTTCCCTCCCTACTGTCTTCCCCACTAATTTCCTAGGCCTCAGGAAAACTAATTAGGCTACACTGCTAGAGCACATGCCTGGAATTTAGCTGTTGTTTGCACTGATGTCACTAAAGCCAAAGTTGTTATTCAAAAAAAGCATCTGGCTCTTGTGAGCAGTTTACTTCCTAATGTGTTTTTCTCCTGTTTTCAGATGAGGTGCTTGAAATACCATTGATTTAGATCAAAATCTATGTATTAGTATCTTTAGTAGTGATAAATGTCTACATTATCCTCTGTCCTGAGGAAGGCATTGCAGCCATGAATTTTTCATGTCAAAGATAGTATAGTCACCTATGGATTAAATTACACAGCTGTAAAAACAGATTAAAAAATAGATTACAGAAAAAATATTTTTATTTTATTTTTAATAAAGTTTCCTTCAAAAGCATGGTGCAGCAGGGGCACTGGGTGATAGAGCACCATCAGAAAAAAATCTGCACAGACCAGATGACTAAGATAACCACTGCTACAATTTATTTTATTTATGTACATGGAGTATTTCAACTTTAAAGAACTTCATGAAGAAGAATATGGTGCCAGTGGACGGTAACAAACACAGCCCTATCAGTCTGCCTATGGTGTTGTGCAAGGTGAAGAAGGAAGGGATTTCTTCTCAATAAGCTCCCTCCCAACCCAGCAGGGTGGCCCACAGTGCTTGAGTCGAGGCCTGGGGCAAAAAATGAGCTGTCCTTGCTACTGTGCTTTCTTCAAGCTCACAAACAAACCTTGTTTCACTGGGGGAGGGAACTCAGGGCTCACAGCAGGTGAATAAAGAAACTCTATGAGCCTTGTTCCCTGTCAGCTTTGCTTAGCTCACGTGGGCAGAGTAGAGCTGATTCACTATCTGAGTGCACCCAGTGGTCACAATAATGTGTAAAGGAGTTGTAGCCTTCAGTTCTTGGCTCATGACTGCAAGAGCAGAAGAAGTAGCACCCCGCAACCTACTTGCACACAGAGACAGTATAAGTTGTCTCTGCTCAGCCCTGTCTTATTTTCTTTACAAAATCTGCTTGCCTAGAATTTGGCAAAGTTACCAGAGCAACCCTTTTTTGCTTTTTGACAAAAATGGATGAGTTTAAGAGTAACAAGCTAGAATTTGCATCTGTGACACTTCGATGTTGTCCTTTTTGTGTTCCCTATCAAGCTACCATTGCCTCTTCAAATCAGTTCCGAAACCAGTGGCCTCTGCATTGTCATACTTCATGGGGCACGTCCATCCAAAGCTTCCTATTTTTCAAACCTGCTCCAACTTGGCCCCACTCTTTGTTCCTTTATCACTTAACAAGAACTCACTTCCTACTGATTTCCTGTAGATTTATTGGTAAAAGAGTCTTTGTATTATCTGGTTGCAAGATACCACCAACCAGGTAACCTATGCCAGCTTTTTCCTTTGACACTATTCAAAAGAGCCAGAAGGAACTCAGGAATTCAGAAGGATCTACGTATTCAGGTGGCAGCATCTTGGATTTCTTTTTCTTTTCTTTTTTTTTTTTTTTATGAATTAGGCAGAGGCTCCTGAGTGCTTACAAAAATATTTGAAAGTTAATCCATTGCTTTGTATTTTAGTAAATATGATGTATTTTTAGTTATGCTGTAGCCCAATATTGTTGCTTGCAGCACCTTGATGGAAGGTGCTGTCGTATTTCTGTATATATTTTTATTCCTACAGATTAATTGTAGCATCAAATCAAATTATATTCTCCTTTGACATCTGGTTTGCACCCATAATCCAGCAGCTAGACATGACAGCACAGGTGAAGGAACAAAAGCCCGACTAAAGCGTAAACTGACAAACAGGAACTTTCAGTTTTGACACAGTATATCACAACCCACAACATTACACTCCCTTTGGCAAAAGAAAGTCTTAAGAACTAATTTTTCTAGTGATTGACAGGCTATGAACATAGAAGATAGTATTTATTTTGGCTGCATCAATTTCTTCTCTTCAGAAAGTCTCTTCCTGACAGCTCTGCACTGCACAGTGCATACAAAGGTAACCAGTAATGAGGTTGCATTTTGATCTCATTTATATTTTATAGAGTTCTTCCCTGTAAATAAAGCTACTTTTATAAGCTACTACTCTCTGATCATTCAGCTGAGAGGGTTTTCTTGTAATACTGAGCTTTCCTCTGGTACCCACACCACCACTGGTCAAGACTCAAATCTGACTCTGTATCTGATTACTTCAGAAAATATGTGCTCTAAACATTACCACACCTGTGTGTTTATTAAATCTGCAGTTCTTTAGAGGTTTTGTTTGTTAGCCCGATGACAATGATGGGAAAATGGAGGCTTTGCCAGACGGTGGTAGTGGATATCTTCACGCTTGTTTTGAAACCCATTAGAGATCCACATGTGGTGACTGTTGGCCAATGAATCACGAATCAAGGGTAAGTAACACAGGCAGGGGAACCAAAGAAGGACTTCTGACACCAGAGCACCCACTGTCACCATATGACATAGCCCATAAATATGGCAGCCATGCCACAGCTGAGCATGATTGGCAAGACCATGGGCATATGGGCATGACTTTCTGTTGATGACCTGAATAGCCCCAACTATCTATTGAAAAGTGTTTTAAGTTAAGATGACAATTTTCTAACCAAAATGTTGCAGATGTTTAATGAAAGCAAGGGGGGGCAGCTTCACTTTCACTGACACATTGTTTAGATCTGGACTTGAGCGGAAACCAGCACAGCTATGCTAAAACAGGGCAGGTGTTTCTAGTAGTTATGTGCTTGTCCAACTGTACTTTCATTTCCCTCTTCACTTAGAGGTCTGAGCAGAGCCAGTGTGTACCCTGGTTGGTGAACTCTGTGTCCCATGACCCGAGGAAAATTAGCTGAGGAAGATGAAAGACACAGATCTTTTCTTTCTGTCGATGTGCTAAATTATTGGTGTTGTGCTAATAAAATCCATTAAGCTTATCTAAATAAATCTTTTTGTTACTTCATAAATGACTTAAAAGAAATGTGTGAACTCATCTGTGGTATTAACTGTAACATATAACATCTGGCCAATATGCAGGTCTGTAACACTACTGGTTAAGGTAGATTTAAATCCAAATGGCATGTGGGTAAAGAAGTCAGCTAAGAAGCAAAGGCATTAGAATAAAAGATGCTCATCAGCTGATGTGAATTTATGAGGCTGTGAGCATAGGTTAGGAGAGAAATTTGTCCCCTCCTATCCTTTCCACAAAGTAAACTGTTTGTGAGAGCACCACAGCACAATCTAAATTGCCTGATCTGAGAGCACAGCTTCCTCTTAGCTGTCACTATTTCCTCTAGTTTTACTTCAGCAGCAGTTTAACAGCGAGCACACCTTGACAGACTTTACTGAATTCAGCTCTGCACATGTATGGGTATGCACATTAGTCATGTGTCTTGTTCAGTTTGCTCCAGCCAAACTACCATTTGGGGATTATGAGTGAAAGAAGAGAAATATTTGGTAATACTGACGGTGATGGTGTGCTGAGACCACTGTTTCCTCTGGTGTCTCAGATTATCTTAATGTTGCTTCATACTCCTCCTGGCTGCTCTTCAATAAAAGTTGCCACAGTGTAGAACAACTTCACCTGCAGACTGTGGCAAGTAGTGTTTCATTTTCTGGGTCAGGTTCAGCAAGAAATGGGCTTTGGCCTAATGGATTACCTAAAGTGAAGAGAAAAGGGCAGTTAGGTGAAGATCATCCCCTGATCTCTTCCTATCCCCCCCAAAACTGTCAGAAAACTCCATTCTGAGATGATGAATGACAAGAGTGGACAGAGACTACTGTGCTGAAGCAATATTCAACCTGCCTAATATGTGCCCCAGTCTTTCTTCAATGGACAAAGTATTATCTCAAAGGAGAATTCCGCTGTGGCAACATGCAAGATATCCCCCTGATAAAACAGAAAACCTCTTCCTTTTAGGGACTCTTTCAGTGTCAAATCAAGGAGACAGAAACCTCTCAGGGGGTGCCATTGCCTCAATGCTTACAAAGCCAATGTTGAAAAATAGGTTCAATGATTTTCCAAATCCCACTTCAAGATGACTTAATAAGTCAAGAGAGCTATGTTGGGCATGCAAGCATGACATGGTGCACTCAATGCAAAAATAGAAGGCTATATTCCTGAGGAACGCCATTAAATTGTCAAGAACGGAGTGATAAGAAAGAAGGAATTTTAATAGATGGCAAGGGACAGGTTAACAAGTAGAGAGACCCCTCAGGGCCTTCCAGCAATGCACTAGTGACCAGCTGGTTTTGCACTGGCATGAGAAGGGTGACATGCTCTGAGGTAGGGTTATGTGTAACCTAGACCTCTCTGCAGACAAAAAAAAAAAAATGCCTCCTATAATTATTATTATACCTCTGCATAGAAGTGATATGGGATATTTTTAAGAGGCTGATTTAATCATCAGAGTTTAGTGTATAGCTAGAATTTCTCCAAGGTCATAAGTCCGAGCGAACGAATTATAAGGAATCATCGCAGCACCAGCTTGATTTAGAAATCATCTTAAGTGAATCAGAAAGCAGATGTGGAGTTAGTTGATAACAGCAAGGAAATTAAGTGTCTAAGACTTCAGGTGAGGATGGCAGATGGGGAAACAACAGAATCAACTAGTACCAACACCTTGTGACAAATCTCTAGGATAAAAACCCTTCTTCCAAAAATACATTCAATTACCAGAAACTGAAAGCAAAGAAAGTCTGGAGGAGGCTCATCTGCAATCTGAAGTCTCTTACACACCAAGATGTATCTACCTCAACCTTAACCCTGGTAAAAGGATGGAAGAACAATTCTTCCTGTTACACATGCATGCAACTTACTGTTGGTTGAAGAGAATCAGGTTAAGGGCCACTTAAATAGATTAAAGATACACAAATCCCTGAAACCTGATATGATGCACCCATAAGTCAGGAGAGATCTGGTCAATGTCATTCTGAAACCTCTCTCCACAATCTTTGAAAGGTCGTGGCAATCAGGAGAAGTTCCTGAGGATTGGAAGAAAGTAAATTTTGTTCCTATCCTCAAGAAGGAAAGAAGAGGGATCTGGGAAACTACAGACTGTCAGCCTTACTTTGATCCCTGGAAAGATGATGAATCAAATCTTTCTGGTAGCCATTTCCAAACACATCAAGGATAAAAGGTGCATGTCAGCATGAATTGATGAAGGGGAAATCAGATTTAGACAACCTGACAGACTTTTACAATAAAATGACTACCTAGGTGGGTGAGGGGAGAGCAATGGATTTTTTTCTTGACTTTAGCATGGCTTTCAATGCTATCTCCCATAATACTGATAAATCGATGAAGCACAGCTAGAGCTTTGAGCAGGGCAGTGGGACTAAGATGATCCAGGGGTCCCTTCTGCCCTCTGTGATTCTGTATCCTCTGGGCTCTGACAGAGGGAAAACTGACACAGCCCTCCAAAGATAAGAAAAGCTTAATGAGGAATGATACACGCTTTCTACAGCATTCTGCCAAGTGATATTCCCAGCTGAGTTATTACAGTGGTGGACTGATTTAACTACATACTTTCCATCTTGTTTTCCTTCCTTCCTGGCTATAAATGAAAGTGCTCTCATCTGGGTATTACCATTTCAGTTCTGTATCTGCTCTCTAAGTCCCTTTCACTGCTATATACAATGCTTCCTAGTACCAGAGGCCGCTACATGAAAATGAGGTTTTAATTACCAGAGTTCATTTTCTAGGGTACACATTTCCCTAGTGTTTGTCCTGCATCTCTAAGGGCCTCTATAATAACTCTATAGTTATTTACAACTATTCAGGCTCAAAGATTTCCAGTCAGGATCATGGTGATGCAGGGTGTTTGATGGCAAATTAAGAGGCTCCAAAGAAAATGAAGAAAGTTCTCAGATCATGAGAACTTTTAGGGCTTGCCTTGCAAAACAAGGAGGCCAGCCTTGCAAACACAGAAAGGGCTTGGAAGGAGGTTCATATGAGGTTGGATTCAGGTTCACTATATGTCTGTGTGACTTTGCTAAAAGTAATACAGCAGTGAAGATACACAGGGATCTTCTGGTTTTCCTTTATAATGTATGTTTCAGTTTGAATTACTGCAGCCACTTTTAGATATTTTAGTTCCAACTGTGTAAGGCCAATATGATGCCTCCTTGTAAAACACAGCTTCTGATTTCATCAGCTGCACATAGCCAAAAAAGTAGAAGAATGACATAGAATTCCTAGAATATATTAACCTGTTAATAACCAAAAGATGCACTTCTGATGGAAAGAGGAGGAAGCACAGGTCTGACTGGCACTTTGTCCCCAAAACAACAGATGCTCTCTCTGGACACAGCACTCTTCCCACAAGGACAGGCAGCAATGGTTCATATGGAACAAGTGATAAGAATTGTTAAGACCTACAGGAGGGCAGTGTGTAGGAGAGCAGGGATATTACGTGTCCATGTTATATCACAGAGTTAGCTCACTGGATCTTGCAGTGTGTCTCACTTTCCTACAAAGTTTCACAAAGGCTTTTCTCTCCCCACTCCTCTACCTGCCGCCAAGTACCTCATTTTAGGTAGAAATTGCAAGGCTTCCTGCCACCCAGTAACATTTCATCTGAATGCATGTAAGCAATACCCTCCTCTTCTGATGAGTGCAGGGTACTTAAATAGCATTTGCAAGCAAACTTGGGAATGCTAGGAGCCTTTTGCTTTGCGGGCATTGTTTCATCAGTTCATTATCTATTTATAGCTCCTGCCTTTGATCAATGTTTGTATTTAACCTTGCATTTCTTAATTTGTAGGCCAGTATGCAGTTAGCATGGTTAATTTACTAGGGCAGATTCTTCTTCTCAGTCAGCTTGTAAACTGTATTTAGAGGCTATAAATCATTACAAACAGATCTCTTCTAGTAACCTTATTAACCAAGTAGTATAGTGGAACAATCAATACTTTTATGGTGATATTTTTTCAGTGTGAATAATAGGAAAATAATGATAAAATTACACATTTGAGGATCCACTTGCCACTAAAAAATGCTTTACAAATGGCTCCCTAATTTCAGAGCAAAATTCTAGCCATTCCTCTTTCAGAAACTCTATGAACTGTCCCAAAGTGAAGTTTTTCTCCTGTGTACACAGTAAGTTAATTCCAACATTAATGAATCTATTAATGTAGAATCCACGCATACTTTATGGAACACTGAATCACAAGGTCATGAAACTGTAATGCATACTGCTTTGACAGAAACAAACACTTGGTTTGCCACTTTCACTATATATCACTTTCTATGAGAAAAAAGATGGTGAATGTTTTAAAAAACACCAGTGCACCTCTTTGCTATATCAAGATAATTCTGAAAAGCTGGATGGGCACCAGTTTTCTAAATGGCGCCAGCACCTAATACTGAAGTTAGAAAACCTCATGCAGGCTGGAGGCACACAGACTTCCGACTTCGGAGGTTTGGTTACTTCCTCGCCTGAATGTCTCAGATGCTCAAAGCTGAGTTTTTTTTCTTGTGGTTTAGGTGGTTGGTTTTGCCTTTTTGAAACTCTCTTGGAGGAACAGTCGTAGCCATTACTTCTGGGACCTCTGGTCATTTTTTGGAGGAAAAGCCACAGGTTTTCAGAAGCATCTTCTGGGCTATGAACACTACGAACACTATTAACTCTTGAAAAGCAACAGGCAGTCAGGACTTCACTTCCTGCCTTATCAGAAAAATACACCCTTAAATAGCACTAGCCTCCTAATACCATGTCCTTCCAGGCAGTCTGAAAGACTTCTTAAGAGAGCACAGGGAGAGGCTCAGATCTGGGTTTTGATATCATAGATACTCTGCATAAAGTTCAAGATTTCCCCCTACATAAAGATCAAGTCACTTGTGACTCATGTAGCAAAATATCAATCTAGGCATTTTCTTGGCCATTTGCTTTTGTATTTTAGCCAATTTCTATGCCATTTGAGCTTCAAAGTCAGTTTTGTAAATCTGTCTTTGCAGCAGAATGGAATTCAGAGCACTCCCTCAGAGAACTCTAGCAAAAATGAAGGTTATCATAAACAACTTCTAAATGTTGGTCATGAACAACAAAACTTCCCTAAGAGGTTTTCTTCTGCTTACTTTTTTTTTTCCCTTTAAACACTGGAACGAAATTATATCCCACCATTTAAATGTCAGAAAAGTCTCACATCAGCCCTCTTGAAGCATAGCTCTCCCATGATATCAAGACTGTGAAATAAAGCTTGCTTTTGGCTAGTTCTCAAAGTCTTGGCCCATAACTGCTAAATACATTAGGATTTCAAAGAATTTCACAAGCTGTTACAGATAAGCACACAGTAAGTAGGCGAGGCAAATAGTCTTTCCCCAGCCAAGTATTTCAACTCAAAAATTATACCACAAAATCACTTGGACAATTCTGTTACCCGCAACTTCTACACTGTGCTGTTCCCCACAACGGGCTAGTGGATGACTGAAGGATGAATCAGCATGAGTGTGGTTGACCTAAAGTCCCAGGATCACAGACAGCAGTAATGCCCTTGGCACAGTTTTTGTGGATGGGTCACTGGAGACATTTGGGTTTTTATGTTCTCAGAGCTTGCAAGTCAGGCTAGAATATTGATGGTTATCTAATTGCTACAGCTATGCAGTCGGAGGAGAGAGGTGGTAATCAATGCAGGTGCTGTGTCTAATGTGAGCTCAGCACAGTTGTTGGTGATTTCGTTTCTCTTATAGTGTAGAAGGCTGACAACAGAGAAAGCCACTGCAGACTGGAAATTTTCATTCCTAAATTCATTCACTCGTGATAAGTCCTGAAAGCACAGGAGTTACATTTATACTCTTTTAATATTTATGAGTCATGAAACAAGATGTTTCTGGTGGATAAAAGGTGAATTTTATGTGCACATGTAAAACTCAACTCTGGCCTTGATATTTCAAAGATTAAGTGGTGAACGTAAACCCAGAAGAGAAATTTGTGGAGACCACCCTCACTAGAAAGGTGACAGACACTTGCCCAAGCGAATTAAATTGCAGTCTTTAACCTTTCGGTGCTGATACTGACACTGACATCAGCGGAGCTTCCCCTTTTGTCAAGAAACTCTGACTCCACTCATCAAAGGCTTCATTAGTTTGAAATGAGGAGCTTTGACCTGGTGTGGGCTTCTTCATAACGCTGACTTCATTGCTCACGGTGAAGAAATTCCATTATTTTAAGTGTTCATTTCTTGTCAAACTGCCTCCCCCATTGCTCTAACATGCCCGTTTTAGGACACATCCTTCGCAGTAGCAGTCAAATACCTGGTGTTAATTTAGACACTTTCACTTCTCCCAGAAAAACCAAAACCAAAGAAAAGCAAAATCAATGTTTGCTGGGGTACAGTTCTGTCCCTTGCTGTAAGTCACGCAAGGGAGGGTATTTTTTTTTCCTGCTCTACACTGACAGAGGCACACCTCCTCTGTAAGTTGAGCTTAAAGCTAACAACCTCTGTCCCTCATGCACATATGCTCAGATAGCCATGGATCTTTCACTAAGCACATGTGTGCTGGCTTGTAACACTGCTGGTGTGGTAACTGCACTGAGTACTAGTACTCAGTGCTCCACACCTAATAAAATTCAGAATCTTTTTAACTGCTTTATGCATTTTTACCCATTTGCAAGCCTCAGGCTCCTGACAGCATGCAGATAGTAAGTAGAGCTTGTAAATTAGAAACCTGCTGCCAACTTTCAGCATTAAAAGACCCCAAAGTTCCCTTAGTTCATTTCCTGTCTTCCATTAACATCAACTCCAATATCAACATTCTCAGTAGGCAGATCTACTGGCATATATACATCTGCCTGCAAGAAGTCTATTGCAGGATTCACTATCACCTTCCAGTGTCAGAGAACAGGTATAGAGGACTGCAAACTTCTACGGGTGGTCTGCCCAAAGCAAGAGAAGTGTTTGTTTCAAAATAAATTTGGATAACAGAGAACAATATTTAAAAGAGAAGTCAATCCCTTTCTGCTAGAATAAATAGGTTTCTTTTAATGGGTACATTCTGATAACACAAAAAAAAGGCAGGCCTGTCCAGTTCCACGACGTCAGATTATATTCTAATATTAAGGCATCTGTGAGTTGGCTGTGTGGTCTGGGGGTAGATAACATCTCTAATGCTCACATCTCTTAGCTGATGATAGGACCAGGAATCAGAAAAAAACAAACAAACAAACAAAAAAAACCCAGCAAGGACAACCACCAACATGGTGAATTTTTAAAACACATATCAAAACCCTTATTTTCCAACCTCCTCTGGGGCACATCATTCCATGAGACTGTTTTTTCTTGCCAGTATTATCCATGTAAGCTTATGATGACAAATAGGTCTATTCACATTTTTGAGAAAAATTGGGAGAATACTTGCTACGATTTTGAAACAGCAAAAACCAGGGTCATGCTGAATGCCTGAAATGTAAACAAGCACTTCAAAGCTTTCGTTTTAAATCTTCCATTAGGAATATTATCTTTCTCACAGGAATATTAGGAAGACAACCTAGAGCATGTGGGACTGTCAACAGTTTTTGCAGTTGGGTCATGTTTTGTTAGGTGCTTTAGAGGTTTAAATTGCCATATAACTACAAAGCATTATTGAAATGTAGAACAGGTGTGCCACTTTAGACAGGGTGGACTGATACCAAGGCGTGGGACAGAACACTTCTGGAGTGCAGAAATAGTGTTTAGTGCTTAAGGGCATGTAGAAAGTACAAAATAAAGCCCAATACCTTTAAATAAGATCATCTTTTTTTATGAAAGAGAAAGTGATATTTAGTATTTCACCCTCAAGGCTTGGAAACAGCTGCCACTCAGGCAGAATAGATAATACAACTTCTGGGCTAATCCATGAAATCAAGAATATGAATACGAATACAAACCTTCCCAAGTGTTGTTTTTCCTTCTGGGCACCTCCACTGCTCAGGCTGACTGCTCCAATGCAAAAGAGGGTGAGCTCTCTGCAAGAGGTGTTCTTAAACTACAGAGAAAGAGTTTACATAGAAGCAGAGGGATGCAGAAGCCTTTAGAGAGCTAGAGATGTAGATACAAAAATCACTGAGAATCAGTTTCCGAATATGGTCTGGTATTATTAAAACATTATAGGCATTAATGGCTTCCTATGCTACAACTAGCCAGATTTTATCTTGGATGGCAGGATCAAGTTCACTTACGTAGCAAATTAGGAAGATTCAAAAACCGTGCAGCTCTTTGCTTACTATTTTTCCTCAGTAATATCTCATATGCTCCAAAAACAGTCAGAAACCTGCACCAGGTAAGAGAGTGAGCTACTTCATAAAAAGCAAGCTCAGGGATGTGCACAGGGAGCAGAGCTACCTTCAAGGGCCTTGTGGTGCTTTTAGAGTTTGGGTGGGATCAAAGAGGTGGAATGACGAAGCTTATGTATACGGCAGCCAACCCACATGGAGATGCATTGTGGCTGTGATCACTGGAAACACTATTGTTCTCATGTTATCACCTGGGAATTTGAATTCTGCATACACCTCTATTCTCTAGAAACAAACAAAAATGGAGAAAGAGAAGGCAGCTTGTGAACTTCCCTAGATGACAACTGAGTCAAACTATTAGGACTTCAGAGAGAATCACAGTCTTCAGGGTGAAACTGAAAGGGAGCAGGATAAGAGGAAGTGGTGAAGGAAGATTTCCTGTAAGAAAATTAGTTTGCAATGGTGCGGTGGAAATATGATAATGCATAGTGTCTTTGCAACACTCATTCAAATTGCTTCCCTGACTCTAGAGCAAGCAAGTAGGAAGTGGTTTGGTCACAACTTACACTGCAAATAGATGTAGCTATTTTTTTTTTCTTTTTCCTAGGTCAGATTTGAAGCATTGCAATAGAGTAAGGAATTCAGGAGTCTACATTTGGTATCAGAGCTGTCATTTTTGTTCCCCAGCTTTCTGCTCACCTTATACACAATAGCTTTTGCTTGACTGTGATTTGCTAATTTGCTTAGAGGAGTTTGGTTTGGTTTTCACAAAACTTGAATTTGGGCAGGATCCTTGAGCATGCATAATATCAGTTATTATGCAGTGTTCATTTATCTCATGATTAAAACCAGCAGTCATCCCCTGAGGGATCTGAAACCTCACATTGAAAGTTAGTCTCCCATCTGGGAAGACTTAATAGTGAATGAATGAAGTCTACAGAAAACTGCCAGAGGAGACTTGATCAGATTTGCTGATAAGGAGAAGCTACAGGTAAATTCATAAAAGTAGGTACATAAATCATGAACAAGAAGGGAAGTAAATTCATTAGTTTGGTTATTTGCCTCATAGTTCAACAACATTGCTGCAGTCATAGAGGGAAATTTCTCATCTTTTTTCTTGTAAACTGAACAAGTTAAATCAGGGAATTATCAAGAACTCATAAATGGAATAAGATAAACTTTAAAGATTAGCATTGTATCTTGTATATAAAAATTCAGAACTTCCACATTTCCTCTCCTCTCCTTTCCTCTCTTCTCCTCTCCTCTCCCCTCCTCTCCTCTCCTCTCCTCCTTTTTTTTTTAATATATATATTTGGTTACAACCTTTTTGGCATTGCTATCTGCAGCTTTGTTATTGGCAGCCAAAAAAAGGATCGCTGCAGCAAACTTTAGAGGGCTTCCTTAGAATATGTTCCTCTAAATAAGATGAGAGTTTACTTATAAATATGAATGAGCAAGGCCTGAGTCCTGGTAGGGGAATATGTCTTTAAAGAAAAATTAAAAAGTAAAATCCATACTAGAAAAACATTTAACACACACTGGTTGCAGTTGACTTTAGATATTATCCTTTAAACTGCACTTTAATGTGCAATGTGCACTGTATTCAATACACACTGAGAGCATATCAATGAACACTGATGCTCCTGTACAGAAATCTCAGCATTGCACTGGCTAAGTGCAGCATTACTAGAAAATTGGAGCAGCTATATATTGACTCCAGACAACGGGTGCCATTCAGAAAAGAGAGTAGTATTTACCTTTACTCAGGGGTTTTACCTTAGCTGTTCTGAAGAGGAAAGTAAAAAAACACAGCAGCAAACTGAGCTACTGCAGGTAGTACTGTATACATAATGCTGGCTTGGCAGTTCTGTTTTCCTGCTGTGTATAGGTGTTACATGTATTATTCCTGCAGGAGGTTGCAGCTTGAGGAATGCAGATTGCAGATATCGTGGAAACACACTGAGTCAGGAGGAAGGGCAACGCATTTTGCATCAGTGAAGCAGTCTCCAAGTAGATGCTAACCAGTATTTTTTTAATTACTTCCTTGTAATTAAAGTGATTAGAAGGGCAATCACATTTCTCAAAGAAAGAAAGATCAGGAGTGAAAGGCTGAAACCTCATCTTTCAGTGAACTTTGCTTGTGGAAATTCTTTATTGTCACTGGAAGAGTGGAGACTGGATTGGATGCCCTTATTAAAGAAGGATTTGGGAGCATGCAAGCTATCCAAGCATTTCTTTTCCCTGTCTGAAATCAGTGGACCACTGATTATAGTGGAATAATTTGCCCTTCCTATTTCTTATTTGCCTTTTTTTTTTTTTTTTTTTGGTGCTAAGGTTTTCTTAGGTATCTTAGAATCAGAAAATTTTAGAGACAAAAAGCTCTCTGCTGGGCCTGTCTGAAACTCCTGGACCTAGAAACAAAATAGCCAGGACATCTTAATCGTTAGCTTCTCTAGCAAATTCACGCGAGAATTTGGAAGGCTGTTCTAACAAAAATATGTAAATCATCTCAGGCCTGCAAGACTAGTTTCTGGTGTTTTGTATGTTTTGATTGTTTTAAGGATGATCCCAGACAAAGCAGTAGAGTAAGAAAATATTAACTCAGGCTTGTGAACCTGCATCTCTAGCAGCTTATATTTCAGAGGTCTATAATTATATGCCAGGAGGTACTCTGGCAGTGACTGTGCAATTGTTTGTTACTCTTCTGATGTGTCTAAATTCCATAATAAAATTATATATTCAGTAGTTGCTATTTAGAAAGACTTAATACATTTTACAGGGGATATTGTCTCAAAATGGAAAGTCATTTCAAAACGGGTTTCTTACATAATTTAAGAATCAGAAACACATTAGATCTGAGATTATCTTGCACTAAACCAACACGATTTCATACAATCTATTTGAAACATTCAGAATTGTCATCTCTATTATTATTACTCATTAACAGAATGAAGACTAACAGAAGCTCCAAGTTCCTACCAAAGTTTTAGAACTGATACAAAAGGAACTGTGAAGTTATCATATAGCTTTACAGTTCAACTCCTGCAAATTTTTTCAAAACTACCTTTAAAGCAGACAGTCCATTTTTTCCAAATTCAGCTTGTTTTGTTGTTGTTGTTTAAAAAGACTGAAAAGTTAAATTTCAGAAGGTTTTGAAATCAGACTAAGACTGAAAATAAACTTGGGATTGTAACCTGCTGTGAGACAGCAGGCATAAGAAATTATCTCCTGAGTAATGTTACAACAGGGACTAATTTTGAATAAGATAAAGAAGACTCCTCTAAGAATTACATAACAGGACAAGAACAAAATTTGAACTACTGGAGTTAGGTTGCCTTCCCTCATCTGCACACATTGTCTCAATCTCATCCTTGACATTAGCACATGCATTTGGTGTGGAACTGTTATTTTCAGGCAGACCATAGGTACAAAGTGAATTAGAAAGGTAACGCACTCTTGTATGCATGACACATAGGCTCATATGGACCCAGCATCAATGCATGAGTGAAAAATTGCATGTTGTATGAAGGCATTCTCCACTCAACTGTAGATTTGATTATGTGGGGTCCCTGAAAACAGTGACATTTTCTGAAAGGCAAACAATCTAAGAGCTACTACGTAGGAAGCAGCACCAGGGTTCTGCAAGAGCAGCTGAAAGGCACTCCTAGCAGATGGGACAAATCTAGGAGCAAGGTGGTGTCTCAGGAGCTGTAGTGGGGGAAAGAGAAGTGGGGAAAAAATGATTTGGGAAATGATACTAGGAGGGGAAGAGCATCAAAATGTCTTGCTACTCAAAATGTCTGCTTACTCAAAAAGTGAGGGTATGTAATTTCATCCAATAGGGCCTATGCTAACTCCAGCTGTAGCTGTGGAAGAAATTGGAAGAAATTGTTATCTCTGCTTAGAGCTTTGTTTCACTGTCCCAAAACTGTATTTCATCTTCTAAATTTAAAGCTAGACTCAGTGGTCTTCTCCTCGAGTACATATTAAAAGACCACATTAAAACCATATTTTAACCTTCTCTTTAATAAGTAAGCTCTTAGAGGATTGTAATTATTTTGCACAGGAAAACTAGAAACATCTTTTTTTCTTCTCTCCCCTTTTCTTTCTTTCTCTCTCTCTCTCTCTCTTTTTTTAATACTTCTTTGCAGTTTTTTGTCACTACTTCAGCAGCAAGGATGATAGATCTGGAAACCAATGCCAGTGCTGCCTTCTATGACACTGCATGTAGAGGTAAAATGCATCCTCTGTGGTACTGGTGCACATCTTGCTGGGTATTTACACAAAGTCAAATTTGGTTTGGTCTCTGAGCCTCCTTTTCTCTTTGGAACCTTAGGTTCCCTCGGTCATTCTTCGTAACACCTCATTCATTTCAGGTGAGAGTATTTAACAATTCCATGAAACACTTAGCTCTCTGTTTTGGGTAGTGATGAAATTTGAGTAACGTGAGAGGAGACGTCCATGAGTTAAATGGAGAAATGGTCCTTTTGCCAGAGGAAAGGGCACAATATGCATAAACCAAACACTAGTCTTCTGGAGCACTACAATGAAAGGAACTAGCCGGAAAAAAATCAGCACCGTATACAAAAGAGAAATCTAGTCTTCTTTTTTATTTTTTTTTTTTGTCCATTAAGTATCTTGATCCAAGCTATATGTTTTCAGAAGACCTTACCAGACATAATTGGTCTGCAACTAGAAATGTGGTAATAAAGAAGATGTGTGGTAGAAAAGTTAATCAAAGCATCTTAGAAGAAGGAAGGAAAAGGAAACTACCCCGTTAGTTTCCTTTATTCTTCTCTCCCAAAGACACAGTAACTTGTGATGTTCACCTCTCTGCTCATGGGAACAAAAGCAGCAAACTCCACCATGAAGAAGAGGCATATGAGCATGAAACAACAGCAAAGAGGATAAACAATCTTCTGTTCTTGAACTAATAGTTTTAGGATGGGAAGGAAGGCATGGGCGCTGCATGACACCCTACTTTTAGTGTACTCTGAGGTTAGTATGACACAAGCTTCAGAAGCCACTTCGAAGCCACAAGGAGCAGGAGGGAAAGTGACCAAAAATAGCTGGGAAATTGCACTGGTCCATAACTTCTGAATCAGAAGGAGTTTGTGACAATTATCTATTCAGAAATACTTCAAACCTGATGGACAGGAACAGCATTCAAAGCGCAGCTTGTAAATCGCACATCATTTATTACAGTGAGGTTATTTTGAGAGCTAGGAAGTATAACACTGAGCCTCTACAAAAAAGAAATGACCAAGAAATGAAGGAACCAGAGACTGCTGCTGTAAAAAGAAAACTCTTTCAAAGAAGTTAGAGATGGAAAAGTCCTGTTAGGTCATGTAAGTCAGTGCCTCCACCTGTGTGTGTGAAAGGAGAATGACCAAAAAGCTCTGGGCTCTAAGATCATAGAGCAGACCATGTTCACCACTAGAAAACACTGAAAATTGAAGAGATGTTCTCTGTCTTGGCCTTGCAGGAACCAACAACACAAGGTTTTCTTTATCTTGGCATCTGCCTGTTACTTCTCTTGACAGAGTCTTGGAAATTCAGTCATAAATAGCTGCCTCAGAGCTATCCCCTCTTCATTGCTGAAAATTAAATAAAAATAAGAAAAAAAATCCAGGTGTGAGAGGACACAGGGTAAATATGAGAGATGTGGGACAAAACTGGATGATGAATTGGATCTTTTGGGACACAGATACATTTCTAATTTTTTGTAACAATGTGTCAAGGACAGTGGTACAAGCTGTATTATTTACAAGTACAAAACTCAGAAATGAGGGCTGGGAAATAGAAGAGAAATAAAAGGAAACAGGAGAAATGACAGGGACAGCAGAAACTTACCTGAGTTTATGTGAACCACAGAGTACTAGGGAATAAGAAAGGCTTTAACAAAGATCTTGTGAAAAATAGGAGAAAGAAAAGCCCCTCGGAAAAAATAGTTTCATTAGAAAGTGAGAGGAATATGAAACCACCAGTATTCCTTTAAAGGCTGAAACTCATCTTGAAAAAAGGAAAAAAAAATTAAAGATGTGGCAATAGGGAAATAATGAAAAACCTATAAGAATAACCATTAATGTACTGCAGGTTAAAAGAATTATTCAAAATTTTGAATATCTACTGTAAAAGATCAATCAGCTGGTCTGGTTGCGCTCATCCTAAGGCGATGAGAGAATTAGCCGATTAATTTACTGAACCATTGGTAATTATTTTGGAAAGTCATGGAGAACTATGAAAGTCCCAAAGGCTGGGAATAAAGTAAATACAGTATTGATTTACTCACAAGGAAGAATGCTCTTGGCAATTACTGTCCTGCACTTTTATTTCCAATGTCCAATGTAAAATAATGGACCAAACAGTACAGAAAGGACTATTAGGAAGCTTGGAGAAGGTAATGGAAACATGAGCACATGTGACATGGGATAAACTAAGAATCCATTCTATAGAGAGAGTTATTGGTGTTTCATCCATATAAGACTACAATCAAAAGACAAGGGATAAAGTAATGAAATAGAGGCCTTCCTTCAGCAGAACACTTAAACAGATGCTTAAATCCTTTCAAATAAGTTTTGAGCAGGCACTAAATAAAAGGCAGAATTGTTTGCATAGGTAGGGTTATAGAGGGAACATAAATGATTTGTTTAGGCAATACCTACATGAAGAGTGATAGCAGAATGGCACTTTTATAAAGAGCCTGAAGCAAAATTGCAGGAGAGAGGAATGAGGAAGGAGGGGCAAAATCTTCACAAGGTTCTTCCCAATTTTGGATCTAAGTAATATCTTCAAAAGTGACACAGAAGAGCACCTTCAGATACAGAAGGCAAAGTGCAGAAACAGAGGAACATGTATGGATTTAGAGAATTATACACAAGAAATAAGAAAAAAAGAAATTCACTGCAAAACAGAAGCTGTATTCTACTAACACATCTAGAGGGAAATAACCCAAACCAGATTTATCCAAGGAGAAGGAAGAACCTGGAGGAATCAGTGATAGACACTTAGGCAGCACAAAACTGAGTAGCAAATTGGATACTGCTTGCAAACGACAAAAAACAAAAAGACACTGCAAAGCCAGGGGATCACAGTGAAGAGGGGTGATAGGCTGTATCCTTCTCCATGCTGACGAGGGTGGAGAGGACGAGAGGTGGAGGGTAGCAGAAGCGGAGAGCGGCGCACCGGGAAACCACTCTCTGTGCCAAACAACCTAACTAGAAAAGCTGGAGAGGGTTCAGAGAACAAACGGCAAAAGTGATTAAGGTGCCAATGTACTGCATTAGAGGAACGGTTCTGACATTAAAGTTGCGTTATACAGCTTGGCTGTGTTATGATAAGACTTCAATCCTAACTGGTTTGTATAGGACACTGCATGTCCTATACACAGAAAATTGCCAAACAGAGGCTGGAGGCTTGTGGAGCGCAATCACTTTTTTGATGCGTGCTGCTCAGTTACTGGCACAGATACAAATCTCAAATTTGGGCTGTTACTACAGCCCAAAAACCTCCCTCTGAAAACAAAAAAGGGCAAGAAGCGAGACTCCCTGTGCTGCTTGAAAGAGCAAAGCTCAGACTTTGCACTGCAAAGAAAAGGAGACTAACAGTTTTGAGCCACGAATTGGTGCTTCTATATCTAGATGGCGCCAACATTTTATTTAAGGTCAACTACTCTGAGATTGCCTAAAGAAGAATTGATCAGCACATAGTCTCCCCTGTCCTACATGATGCCCCTGCTAACAGCCCTCCGAATGTGGCCTTGCATCAGGGCTTGGGGTGGACTTCCCCAGAGGACAGCTCTGGCCTCCTCCCTTTGATAAATCCTCTGTCAGTGTGGAGTGTGTAAAGGACCTTTCTCCCACCACCCTGGCCCCATGTTCCAGATGGGCTCAGCATTCGGCAGTAATTACGCCAGAATGGGGTGACTACATCGAGCATTTATTCAGGTAAAAGCACATGAAAGCGGCAAAGTGTGGATAACTACTCACAAGGTGATACCTGCCGGCGGGATACGGGACCCGAACATCCTCTTGAGCTGGCAGATCAGAGGCTGTTGCTGACCGGCTCCCGCAGAGACAGCGCAGGCCTCACAGTTAGGAGTTTCTCCTTCCCCCCCTCTCTCCTCTCGGTCCTCTCCACGCCCGGTGCATCCCGGCACGTGAGGTCAGTGCGACCCAGCAGGCAGCCGGGGGGAACAAACTCCACCTTCAGCTGCACAACTCTCCTCGCTGGGTGCGCAGGTACGCGTGCTAGGCGAGGGTCCCAGCCCTCAATTCGAGGGTCCTGCCTTCCTCCTCCTCCTCCTCATTTCCCAGTGTTTGACCTCCACAGCTAGTTTGGAGGACGTCTGCGGTTAAGCTGACTACAAGCCCGGTCGAGCGGCCGCCTTCAACAGGTGTTTGGAGGGGGCTGCCTGTGAACCGGGCTGAGCAGCTGCATCCGTGCTCCTGATCGCTCAGCCTGGGCAGGCAAACA
>JAWLRI010000233.1:236180-256249 GCA_034781795.1 Crypturellus tataupa
AGCAAAAAATGGGGGAAATATTGCCTGAAGGAGTAAAAGAAAAAAGACTCACTGAAAGTCTGGACACTAAAGTCAGAGTCTTTCAGCTTTGGCTATTTATCAGTGGAACGCTTCAAATACATATATATTTTACTTTATATATATATTAATTTATATAAATATTTATTTACTTATTTATAGCAGTTTGTAAAGTATTGCTGATGCTGTCATTGTTTCCCATTATAGGCACAGCTTTCCTGAAGATGCAGTTTCAGGTGCCAGCAAAAGGTTTCATTTGCTACAAGGGAAGAACTTTAAACTCATAAAGGTGAATTAGACACCTAACAGCAACAGTGTTAAAATCCTCCTTGAAAATCTACCCTTCTGTTATAACAATATAACAGCAAAATCTTCAAAGTCCCAGCCTGAAAATCCCTAGGTAGTCCTATTTCCTCATATTTTTCTAAGATGACTATTTCCTTTCTTCAAACTTCCCAAGACAAGCACATAAGCTTCATGAGATGGCTCTGAGCTAAAATAAATACTTGGGATACCTGCTCAGCCCAGCAGCCTCAGATGTGCTGACAAGACAGCAGTGCTCCAATGAAGGATGAAATATTTGCAATTGCATTTGATAAACAGTTTTGAATCCTTTTTTACATGTTAAGCAATATTTTACTAATGCTACTGTGATGAAAAATGCAAGCTGTTCATGGATTCTTTTTGGTTTTACTTCAATTTTAGGATTGAGCTACATGTTATCCCTACAGTCAAATCAAAAAAGACTATGATTATTTCTTTCACAGTTCTCTTACATTTAGAATGGGGAATAACAGCTTTATTTCATCCTCCTCCACTTGGCCCTTACTGGACTCTTATCAGGAATGTTGAGGTCAGCTTTGCGTCCCCAGACACAAGAAGAGGTATTGATTAAGCTCAGCAAGGGCCACGAAGGTGGCAAGGGGGCTGCAGGACCTGCTCTGCATGGACCCACTGAGGGAATGGGACTTGTTGAGGCAGAAAAGTCAGCTTTAGGGGTATCAAGTTAGGGGCATCCTTGGAGATTTTCAGACTTGATCAGATCATTCAAAACCCGTCTGGATGCACTTCTGCGCCACGTGCCCTAGGTGTCCCTGCTTGAGCAGGGCGCTTGGACTGAATGATCTCTAGATCCATTCTGGGATTCTGTGATCAGGATTTGAGCAGTCTGGTCAGACCTCAAAGCTGATCCTGCTTTGATCAGGAGGTTGGACTAGATTTTCTCTCCCAACCCATGTGATTTTAACAGACCCTACCTGGTAGGTGCTGATGTGGTCATTGCGGCCACTGAACTTGGTGACTATCTATATACAGTGGTTTTTTTGACAGAACATAAGAAGGTAGAGGCAGCAGGAGAACATATTTGTATTTGTATTTGTATTTGCTGATGTGCTTAATTGTTCTGTTTGAAACCTCTGACCATTCAAAAATACTATTATTACACGGAGTCACTTATGCCAGTTCTGCAAAAGGTGCTTCTCCAGCCATAGCACTTCTACACCGAAATACCTAAGGATCCACACAAAGCATTTCTATGGTTACTAAGGTGACACAACAACACACCTGCCTGAAATGGCATATTGAAAACCTGCAGATTTCCTTTTGATTGATTCTTTGTTATCATGCTGTCGTGCCTGCTTTGGAAGAGGAAGGGAAAATATTAGACACTTCTCCATTTCCATTGAGAAAGTTATTTTCAGCACCGCTATTATGTGTACTTGAATGTGGATATGGCAGTGTGCAGGACTTGTAGAATTAGCTCCCCCATATTCCCATTTATTGGATGGGACTCAAATGTTTTATTTTTCTTTTATGTTTTATTACTCTCTATTTCAAAACTACTGTTTCTCTATATAAGCAACATTAGTTTTAACTGTGAAGCTAAAGTCCAAAGGCTGGGCAAACAGTTCTCAGAACCTCAGAAATTGCCAGTGGATTCCTCCTTGTGGGGTGTGGGGGCGAGCAGGAGGATCTGAGCAAAAGGCAGGAAGACTTCACCAGCAGAACCCTAGCACAAACCACTGTGCATTTAAGGCTTTGACAAAAGTTTTTGGTGTTTCCCATTGTGGCAGCCTCCTTGGAAGACAAGAAGGGCAGAGATAAGTTTAGACCATCCTGTTACAAAGTTTTAGGCTCTAGGGGACCATGAAATTTTTTGTTTTGATTGCCCATATATCAAAATTACACCTCTTGTACAAAGTACAATGGATTTGATTCAAAGAGCTCCTTGGGCACAGACACCTCTGCTTAGAGACTGAGCATTCGTAGATCATAGAATTGTTAAGGTTGGAAGGGACCTCTAGAGATCATCTAGTCCAACCCCTCTGCACACATACGGTCACTTAGAGCACGTGGCACAGGGCTGCATCCAAGCGGGTCTTGAAGATCTCCAGAGAAGAAGACGCCACAACCTCTCTGGGCAACCTGTTCCAGTCCTCCGTCATTGTCACTGTTAAGGAATTTTTCCTTAAGTTCCTATGGCGTTTTCCTGTGGTGTTTCCTTAAGTTCCGTGGCTGTCCTGTTAAGTTCCTGTTTGGTGTTTCAAGTTTGTGGACATTACCTCTTGTTCTGTCAGTGGCCACCACTGAAAAGAGGCCGGTCCCATCCTCTTCATTCACTCTCTT
Source organism: Crypturellus tataupa (assembly GCA_034781795.1). Lineage (NCBI taxonomy): Eukaryota > Metazoa > Chordata > Aves > Tinamiformes > Tinamidae > Crypturellus > Crypturellus tataupa. The sequence goes on from JAWLRI010000233.1 coordinate 238,824, forward strand.
GAGGTATTTCTATAAACTGATCAGATCCTCCCGCTCTGCCTTCTCTTTTTCAGGCTGAACAGGCCCAGCTCCCCAAGTCTCTCCTCATAGGGCAAATGTTCCAGGCCCCTGATCATCCTTTTAGCCCTGTGCTGAACTTCAAAATAGGAGTTCTAGTCCTGCCTTTCCAGGACAAAAAATGGCTTCAAAATTTGTAGGAGGGAACAATATCAGTCTTTCCTTCCCCTCTGCTACTAGAAAGAAGTTTCATACTCTTATGTTCACCCTGCACCTATAGAACCAGATGCCTCATATTACCATCAGTAAAAGGCATGTGACTAAAAAGAATCATGTGGATTTTTCTTTTTCTTTTTTTTTTGTTTTTAATTTACCTCTTTTGGCAGATACTTCCTATGCAATTGTTTAGATTAAAGCAAATGTTGCATCCCAGTTATATCCTGTTGACAACAGGATTTTATAATGAATAGACTTGACAGACCCCTAACTATTGACTCTCACTTAATGTGAGGTAGTGAGATTTCCAGCAGAATAATTATACACGTGTACCTTTAGTGATTAATGAGCTTTTTGAGAAGAGCTTAAGCTACTGAATCAAAGCATGCAACTTTCATATCAAATCATGGCTTCTGGAATTTGTGACACTGCATAAAAACAACAGGCCAAAATCAGTACCCTTTTACAATCCACAAAAACTATCTATTTCACTGAATTGGCATGGGGTATAAGTGGGGGGGAATTTATCCTGCACAATTTCGTATTACTTTTACCCTTACATCACCTCGACATTAAAAGGCTGTCAGTTAGTGTGTCTGCCCCTTTATAAGCAAGTCTGCTCCCATAAAATAGATATTCAACCTATGAGTGCCTCATCTGCCAAGCTCCTCAGAAAGCTCAAAACACTCTTGTAAGGCTTAAGAACTATGCCTGGTTGGTTGGGATTGTTGTTCCATGCCACTAAGATAAAGGTTCTCTCTACTCACATTAGCTGAAGAGTGAAAAAGGAATCTGTTCCTATGTATTTAAATCACCAGGCACTTCTACAAATTCTCATTCATATTGGACTGGAAATGGAAATATGGAAATAATGCAGAAAAGGTCATTCTCAAGTTACTTCAAGCCCAGACAAAACTCTGATATACCGGATGTCTTAAAAGAAGTGAGTTGGTCTTTTTTTTTCATGAGACTCCATCTCAATTTCCACACCAAAGAGGTTCAGATAAGCTTATGCCTCTGTCTGAACCTCTGAACCTTTTGAAGTGTGCCATTACTGTCATTTTCCCTGCACACTGCTGGTTTCTCTCACACTGAACTCTTGCAGATCCACCCAGCCCTGATAACCCACAAGGAAATGACAGGAAAGACAACTCAGAAATAGAAGCAGAAGTAGTGTTTTAACAAATTACAGACTAGTACATAGAGAAAAATGCCCAGAGGTTCCAGGGCATTCCTAACACAGGATATTTGATAAATTTGACTCTGAGTATACATCATTAAAACCATAAAACTACAGTTCTAGCCCAATGTGAACATTGGCTTGTGTTATTTGATTTGAGATGACAGAAAAAAAGTCTGGAAGCAGAAACCTGTGGTCCGAGAGGACCAGCAAATGGCTCTCTATTTCTGACTCTGACACCTGCTACCTACTGCTCTGGGGAAGTCACTCCCCTCTTATTTTTCCCTTCTGTAAAGAGCGGAGGACCTCACTGCTTCAGAGACCATGGCAAACCTTGGTTCATGAAAAACACCTGAGACCTTCTTGGCTGTAAGGTGTTTTATCCATATGAATGTCAGCTAGTGTTCATTGTTAGTGCTCATCTTCAGACATATGTGCAGGTATTTGGTGTTCTTGTCCATTTTGGACATGGGAAGTCCCATTTCCTGCCCACTCCCCTTGCAAATTTAGGCATGTGGGATGGGTAGAATCCCCACTTTTTTCCTCGGGATTGTAAATGGTAGGGTAGATTGAAAAGACATAGGTAAAGTTTTAAATATTCAGAACAATACAGAATCACAGAATGGCTGAGTTTGGGAGGGACCTCTAGAGATCATCTAGTCCAACTCCTCTGCTCAAGCAGGGTCACCTAAAGCACGCGGCACATGGTTGCATCCAGGCGGGTCTTGAAGATCTCCAGAGAAGGTGACTTCACAACCTCTCTGGGCAGCCTGTTCCAGTGCTCTGTCACCCAGGAAAGTAGTTCCTCCTCAAATGGAGATGAAACTTCCTGTGTTTCAATTTGTACCCACTAGCCCTTGTCCTATCACTGGCCACCACCAAGAAGAGTTTGACCCCATCCTCCCTACATTCTCCCCTCAGGTACTTATACATATTGATCAGATCCTCCCCCAATCTTCTTTTCTCCAGGCTAAACAGGCCCAGCTTGCTCAGTCTTTCCTCACATGACAGATGCTCCAGTCCCTTAATCATCTTTGTCGCTCAATGCTGGACCCTCTCTAGAAGTTCCATGTGCCTCCTGTACTGGGGAGCCCAGAACTGGACATAGGGCTGAGTATAGGGGTAGGATCACCTCCCTCGACCTACTGGAGAGTCTTTTTAATACATCTCAGGACCCCATTGCCCTTCTTGGCCACAAGGGCACACTGCTGCCTCATGATCAACTTGTCATCCACCATGACACCAAGGTCCTTCTCTACAGAGCAGATCTCCAGAAGGTCAGTCCCCAGCCTATAATGGTGCATAAGGCTATTCCTCCTGAAGTACCGGACCCTGCACTTGTCGTTGTTGAACTTCATGAGGATCCTCTCTGTGTAACTCTCCAAACTGTCTAGGTCCTTCTGAATGGCAGCACAGCCCTCTGGAATGTCAGCCACTCCACCCAGTTTGGTATCGTCTACAAACTTGCTGAGGGTGCACTCTGTCCCCTTGTCCAAGTCATTGATGGAAAAGTTGAACAGTACTCGACCCAGTATTGATCCCTGTGGGACATCACTGGCCTACAACTAGTTTCGGCCCCATTTATGACCATCCTCTGAGCTCTGACATCCAGGCAGTTCTCAATCCATTTTACTGTCCATTCATCTAATCCACACTTCCTGAGCTTTCCCATGAGGATGTTATGGGAGACAGTGTTGAAAGCCTTGCTGAAGTCAAGGTAGACAACAAAAACAAGCTGGTCTGGACTGAATAGCAAAATACATCCTCTTGACACTTCTTTTGCTGTTATTATTGGGACTGCTGTTACAGCAGAGGCATTCAAAACTTGCTGCTTGTTGAGCAGCAAGAAGCACAAGCGCAGCTCCATCCACAGTGAGCATGGTCTCACACAATGTGCAGCAGTCCATGAGGTGAGATTCAGAGGGTTTTTACAGGCGATTTCGGTCTCTCTATGCACCATTGCTAAAGGCAGGAATTGGATAGACAATTCATATTTCATGATATCTATGTTAGAAAAATGAATCGTGCCTCTGACCAAAGAAAAAGCAGAAAAAAATATGTTTACAATATTTCATAAGATCTTGGAAGACGTCTTGGATGCTAAATTCCTAGTTTCCTTAACAAAGGTTATTGCATTGCCCATTGCTGGAGCAATGATGAAAGAAAAGAAATCTATTTCATTGTTTGGACTTCCAAAGTGGACAAAACAAAACTGTGAGCTTCTGGCGCACAGCGGCTCCAAATGGACAATACTTGTTTTGCAGCCACAAAGTTGGGGATTTGCTGCCTCATACTGCTCTGGAAACTCACCAAAAAGTTGAGAAACAGACTCTTTTTTTCTATTCCTCTCACATCTTTACTAATAATAAATATTTTACAAGCCAAATTCAGGACTATTACATCCTTGCAACCCAACCACCTGTTAGTCATATGCTTGCCTACGTCTTCCATAGAAGCAGGAGAACTGTGATGCTAAAAGTCAATCTTAATTACCAAAGGCAGAACACATTTAAAGGACAGATCTAATGTTTACTGATTTCAGTGGAAATCTCTTTCTACTGACTTGAGTAGGCTTTTGTTCAGATGCCCAGTTAAGGAAAATGATGTTACTACTGCTTAGCCACTTCTCGTTGTAGGCTACTAGACCACTGTGTTTCTCACAGTGGGAACTGGCCCACTGAACAGCCTGGCCAGAAACTGTCTCCTTGCCTATGCATCCTCCCCCAGTTTTCCCTTCAGCTTTTTTTCCAGCTGCCCTATGTTGTTTTCACCAACTGCCAGGAGAAGAGTTGGATGTTTTACAGCGGCGCAATGAAGTCAAATGGCTGCTAGGGAAAAAGAAATCTATGAATCTCACAGCAGAACTGGAATATACAATCAGGATGAGAATAGTGATGGATTTATAAAAATGGAAATGCCTTTGGAGGGCAGCAGGCTGAAATTGCTCCTGAATCAGGAGGGACCAACTCTATCATTGGCACTTATACTGAGTTTCTCCATGCTATAAGAGCAGTCTGTCTGCCCCAGGGAGTCTGCTGAAGACCATTTCTGTAAATTGCAATCTGAAAGACAGTTATCTAATGCAATTAAGGATGGAGAGGGCAAGAGCTGCATTACTTCAATGTAATCCCAGCATGATGAAGTTAATAAAATACATGTATGTCATTGTGAAACCAATTAAATCTGTGCTGTTTAAAAAAAAATGTCAAACATGAATGCATGAAAACAGAAAACTAGACATACTGTAAAAAACGTTGTTTGAAATCCACTTTCTGTGGCTCCTATGAGCATAAACAGCACTAGCATCCAAAAAGAAGGGTTGCTATTTTTGAGTTTAATAGACTTCGCTGGATTTTCTTTTGCTCTCATTTTCCTACAGAACACTGTCTACTTAATTAGATTTTATGCAGAAAATCCTTGCCTCTCTCCTTTTTAGGCAGAAAATCCTGAACCCCTTCCTCTGTGAATTAAAACACTTTGTTCATTCTCTCTTTTTCTTTTTTTTTTTTTTGAAGAAGCATAATAGGGGATACTGGATTTTTTTTTCATGATGAGAAGTCCTAGCAGACTTTGACAACCTGTCCTCTGAATTTCAAAACAAACAGTATTTGGTTCCAGAAGTTGGATGAATCTGTTCTGTAAATGTTCACAAGCATCACTATGGCACTTGCTGGCTTGATAAAATGAGTTCTTATGGAACATTATTGAATTTTTTATGGTCTTACAAATGATGAATCTTGAAGCACAGCCTGTAGCACCTGCTATTGTATGTTTACTCAAGAGAGCAAAGTATGTGTTAGTACCATACCTTTCAGTAATGAAATACTTTTTTAAACTTTCTATCATATCAATAGAAACAGTGCATTTTCATTAAGATTTTACATAAGTTTGTTGAAAAAAGCATTATCAAATCAAACTCTATCAAGACCAAGGAATATAGTGATTTTTTTTCAGTTTTCTAGAACTTCATTTTTAAAGCAAGTTGTGGAAAAGTCATGCTTCAAATCTGGAAATGTGCCCTTTCCAGGGCAGAAATTTTGTTATTTTCAGAATGATACTGCAGTCATTCCATTTGGCCATCCTGTTTTGACTTTTTTTCCTTTTTTTTTTTATTTTTTAAAGATTTATTATTTTACATAGTATAGTATGCTACACAATCCTATACATATTTATAACACACCTTTGTATATTTTCTACACTGTATAGTGCTATATAATAGAAAATGAGAAGTCAAAATTGAAAGGAAAGATCTAACTAGTTTTAAAACATTTCTTTCTGTGGGGACTTTCAACCTTTTTTAAGAAGACAGGTTCTTATAAGCATGATGTTCTTTGTCAGATGAAAGGTTCATTTTCCCCAGCTTAGATTCAAATGAGGTGAAAAGTCAAGAACTATATATCAGGACAGTTCTTGTCCTGTCTTGTCTTGTACGTCATCTGTTTAAGAAGATAGAAAGGATAGACAAAGCATTTTTACTTTGACATTAACAAAGTAGAGAAGGGACAGATAAGGTTACCTGGGATAGAGGTAGTGTCGTGAGTACATATGTTTATATACACATAAATGTACAGTACAGCATAACTCCATATGTTTGGTCCCTAGTGCCATTTTGCTAACTGATTAAGTTAAAGACTCTAAGAGAAAGTGCTTTTTAGGAAAAGTTTGCAGTCAAAATAGACAAGACATTGAAAAAGCAGCATTATCTAATGCTCAAGAAATCTTCACGTAAGTCATTATTATAAGAACAGTTAAACACTCCCAGGACCTAAGCCCTGGAAGATGGATGCAAAAGTTTCTTCTCAGGGGTAGTATCATCCAAGTGTAATTTTTATTTGGAAATCTCAGCTTTCCCAAGAAAGAAGTATGCAGCAGTGAACACATCATGCTTTGTAGCTAGACTCCTTTGTAGCCAGACCTTCCTTAGGCAGCATCTTTATTTTTTTATTAATTTATTTTATTTTTTCCCACAAGAGGGACAGACTTCACCAGACAATCCTTTGATTCCTGTAGAGAAACTTGATTGCAAAGCCAATGGAGCTGCTTATGCTGGAAACCTATGTATGTTCCCCAAGGTTGAGTCAAAGTGCATGAAGAGAGGATCAAATGTTATGCAAAAGTACTGTAGAGAGAGGGTGTTCATGAGGGATATTGTAGCTTATCTCTGTTCACCAATGACTTATGCTAACATTTTCAACTGTGCAAAATAGTTTATAGTAATATACAAAGGAGCCCACATCAGTGTTAATGGGAAGAGAAGGAAGAAAAAAATATTCTAGCTGCTAGCAAAGCCTCAGCTAAAATTAGATTTTAAAGTACTCTTAAGTTTGCTACTGAATCAAAATTTTGTGAACACAGTTAAAATGCAACTTCATTTCATGCAACCGAGCTGAGGAAGCAGGATAAATCATTAGAGTGCTTCATATTTGGGGACAGCATTTTCATCTACTAATGGAAACATCTTGAAATTACAAGGCATGGGACAAGATGTTTTCAAAACATCTTGGACAAGGCTCCAAGAAGCCTAGATTTCTCAATTCCCAGGCAGGTTTCTGGGATAGAATTTATGCTTTGCACTAACACATGTTGAAATCAGTATACACTCAACACATTCCTGTGCATGATGAGTTTTCCGATGCAAGATCTGCAGGCCTTGTTGCATCAATATCACACGGCTTCAAGGAGAGACTTTGTGGTGCTCACAAGAGACAAACAGCAGGCTCTTACAAATGCATATTGGTGTACCTGTCAATCACAGCCATAATACATAAAGCACAGTAAACTGCTTTTTATCTTGTACCCTCTCACCACAATGCTTTGAGCTCCTCCGTCAGCAGCATAGTGTCACTTTGCCGCTCGGGAGCATGTCATGTGTTTGCTGCCACTGCCTTTCCTGTCACCTCCCTCCCATTTTCATCACACATCCCAGCAAGCAAGGTGTCACATACCAGAGAGAGGCAGTGAATTGGCTCCCTTCTTCCTAGGTACTAGACACTTTTATTACTAATAGTAATTAAAAAAGCATCTGCACCTCAGTGGGACATAGCCCCAGGGCACTGGGGTGATCTGGAAGAGGAGAAGGACCATGTATGTTCCCTACCATGATGACTGATGAGCACATCAGCGCTTACCCCTGCTAGACGTGATTTCTGTACCCCTGTGGGGAACAATCTTGAAAGAGATATGAAGTAGAATAAGGGAACAGATACAGGCTTTCCTAAAAAAAAAAAATCTCGTATGTCAACAAAAAAAACAGTTTCCTTCTTTAATGCACAGTCATGCAGGAAATTGTTTAAGACTGGTCCAGTTGAATTTAAACATGGAAAAATAGTAGTATACACATTTCCAAGGCAAACACCTTGATTTCATTCAGGAATTGTAAGAAGTGAAACTGAAATATGGAAACTTTCCAGGCCTAGAATTAAAATGCAAACAAATCCTTATCCATTCTTGTTTCAGCAAATATGCCTCTGAATGCCTTTACAGCAGCAGCTTTCCTTCAAACGTTGACTTCTAAGATATTGATTGAGAATGCCATCCCAAGGAATAAATACATGCTATATACCTTATGAATGAAAATAAAATCTAAGGAGATTTGATTTTCAAATAGATTCAATGACTTGTTTTTCAACACCAGCCAATAGCTTGAGAATCTCTTACAGATTATTTTCTCCTTATATAAAAATAGGAAGGAAAACAATAACTTAGAAATAGAAATTTCAAGCATCTGTAGAGTTGAAACTAATATTTCCCTTTTGGTAAAAATCCATTCACAAACATTTGCATTCTGTGGTACTGTAAAATTCTATTTTAAATTCTCTATGATTACATATCCTGTTAAATCTGATGATTTTTTTCCTAATCAGATATCTGTAAATTATTCTTCTGTAATCTGTAAATTATTTCAAATGACAACTAGATCAGTCACGATCTATTAGTAGACAAACCAGTAGGTAAAGAGAAACAGAAAAAGACTTAGTTGAATAAATTATTCCTTACAATGTATTCAGTCAATTTTGATTTAAATGCTTGTTAATCTTTTGAGGGTTCATATAGTACGATCTTGCATTAGCCCTGGATAGGCATTCCAATATATGAATTGTGATTTTCCCCCAAAAAAGCTACATTCTCAGATTTCTCATGAAATGCAGAGGTTGAAAAAATGCTTTGTAGTTCTCAGAATATGTTTTTTTCACTAATCATATTCTCCACTAAGAAAAATAATCGTTTCTTTCAATAACACCAAAACATTACAGTATAAAATATCCATATAACACAACAGTATAACATAATACCGTAGAAAAGAGATGTATAATAAATATGACAGATTTCTCACATCTGAAACGGTACCAAAACTGATGTGTTCTATGAAATACTCAGACTAAACTGTTTCCCAAATGTTATCATCTTTATGGGGCGTGCCGGATTGCTCATGCATACTTCCCTTTTCTGCACAGCATGACAAGGAGTCACTATCCAGTGCTAATTACATCTACAACCTGAGTACCATAAATTATTGTATCTAAACTTCTAATTCCAAAGCTTGGCCAAGAATCCTCTCCAGGTCCACGGGCACCTATGAACATGATATTGTCTAAGATGGAGAGCTGTAAGTAGAGTCAAATATCTTGTTTCTGTAGGAGCTGCTACAGAACATGACATGGAGCTCTTAGTTGTGAGTCTATTACTAGGAAACTATCTTAAAACTAATTTTAAAAAAAAGGATTAAGGAAAAAGTAGAGAAAAAGCAATTACGCACATTTAAATACCAACCATGTGTTCCTTAAAGCACAGAAACAAGCATAAGAAAGAATACAAAACTAAATTTATGCATCTGTCTGGGGTTTTAATCAGCTTCAAGAGAGTTTCCTCTAATTCATTTAGTCAACAAGCTGTCCAAACCCTTATAAAACCTCACAAGAAGCATTAAGCTCCTAAGCGCTGCTGTCTTCCTGGGGACATCTTTCCCGGAGGAAACACTGACTGAGGGATGTATGCACTCTGTCCACATAAGCTTCCCCTTGGCTGTCATCACATTAAGACCTCCTACCTGTGATTTGTTCTGGTCTATAACTCAAGACGGATGTTAGTTTTAACATTTCTCTCACAGGTTTGTTAACTGTCCTCACCCTCACCTAAAAAAAATGGAGTAGAATCAAGTTTTGACTACCTCAGAAGCAGTGTCTAGCCTTGTTCACACATTTTGTATAAGATAAGCATGGTGAATCATATTTTACAGAAGTCCATAGGAAAATAACGCCTGGCACTCATTTTTAAGCTCTCGGTACTAAATATAAGATTAGTAGACACCTGCAGTGGTTGAATGGCATGACTTCAGCCTGGGTGCTACCATGACACTTGCACAAAATTTCCTGCTTTCCTCCACAGGGGATTCATCCTTTCACAGTTCACTGCATGAATCCCATGAAAAGGGCAAATAGAAAAACCTCAAAGGCAGCCAGAGTTCCTGGGTTATAGTGACTAAGTTTCCCCGGGGGAGTCACTTGTTCTGTAAAAGGAAAGAACAGTGTTACTTCTGCTACCACTGACTGTAACATAAGGATAATATGCCTCCACAGACAATAGTATAAGGACTCTTTGTTAACATGAACAAGTCGTTGTCTTGGGCTAGTAGGAAGGTAGAGCAAGACCCAAGATCATTATTCTCCTGGTCATCCTGAGAAGCTGGCTTTCAGCAAAGGGCTGCTTTGCAACAACAATAATGTCTTTCCAAGACCCATGCAGATATCTCCACAGTCTGATTTCCAGCCAAAACACTCATCCCTGACATCAAAATTCACCTTCAAAACATAATGTCAGATTCAAACTTTATTCATTTCAAGGCTCTCCTCCCCCTTGCGTTTGCAGTCATGGAGACTCATTAAGTATATTTAAGTGCTGGGTTTTCTTTTTCCTTTTTTTTATATAATAAAAATACTGTTCTTTTTGCAAGGAGAAAAAGATTTAGTAAGATGAACATCAGGGAATTGGTCAGGTGACCCACAATCAATGCCTCCCATGACACAGCTTTGAAACGTTCCAGTTAATTACTTCTCACATGGGCACAATATACATAAACCCACTTGCCTAATGCAGAAAAAAAAAAAAAAAAGGAGCAAGTTCATGGGCTGTTTTCATTCATTTACCATACACGCATTTCATTGCTGCCTGTATGTATGCACAGCACACACATAGAAAATAGCCGCTATTACATATGCTGCCTGCCATTGTTAAGAGCTGTCACACTACACTTCTGAGTGTTCAAACTAGGTTAGGGTCATTTGGAAAGATTTTGCAAAACCCTCAGACTTTCATTTTGGAGAGGATTTATAGGAGAAGGCAGATCTTAATATTCTTTTTATGTACAATCAGAAAGCTAAATTCCCATTCTTTCTCTTTCTCACTCTACTCCAGCTGACATCTCAATAGTTACTTGAGAGTACAAATTGATCATGAGTCTCTACTAAATCCTTACTGTTTTCTAAACCCATATTTATTACTGCCTCTCTCCCCTCAGCCTACCCGCTCTTAGCCTCCCTCTGCCTTCCTTTCAGGAATTGATTCAGTATACTCCTTTCCACAGAATATTTTTGTTTATTTTAAGCTAAAGGTAAGTTAACATCTCAAACCAGGGACAGGAAACTCCTACTGACCTGCTATCAACAGCCCACAGCACTTGTGCTTCATTCTTACTTCATAGTTGGTTGTAAACAGATTCCCTCTCACTCAATCCACACAGCAGTAAAATAATACAAAATTGGGAAAAAGCATCAATTTTGATTTATTTTAAACAGATCTAGCTATTGCCTCTTTAGTTAAAAAAAAAAAGGAAATGTGAACTAAAATGCTCTGCAGTCAACATATATTATGCATGGAAGTCGATCTCACCATAGTTAGGTAGAAAATCATTATAAGCCTGCTCTTGTCTCCCTGTCACAATTCAGCCTTGCAAAAGCTAAACCAAATTCCCTGAATTTTTACCAGCCAGATCTGATGAGAAGATGCAATTTTTGCCAGAAAGCTTGGAGACAAATGGGACAGGGCATCTAGGAGAGAGTTGTCTTCTTCCTCTCATTCTCTGTGGTCACCCATGGATTACCATGTTGTGAAGGACCATCACTCACTGCTTTCCTGGGACAACTAACACGAGAGGAGAGGAGAGGAGAGGAGAGGAGAGGAGAGGAGAGGAGAGGAGAGGAGAGGAGAGGAGAGGAGAGGGGCGGAGAGGAGAGGCGAGGAGAGGAGAGGAGAGGAGAGGAGAGGAGAGGAGAGGAAAAGCTGATACCACATTCTGCAAAGAGATTTTGATTTGGTCTAAATTTATAAGCCTCTCTTCAGGGAAGGACAAGCAGTGTTTCTTCATGTGTTACAGACTCTGCACACACATTTGCTATGTGCATTACAGGCACATTGCCCCAGGAAAAGACTCCAGAAAAAAACCACAGATGCAAACAGCTGTGTAGCAGGGAGCCAACAGCAAGGCATCTTACTGCAAGTGGATGTAGGAGGAAGGGTTTGACCACTAGTCACTGGCTCATAACTGGTCGCCACTTTTATTTAGCGAGCTACGATGATTTAATCATGCTGAGTATGTTGGTGGTAAGTTTTAGCTTGAATTCAAAATGAAACAGCAACATTATTTTGATACCAAGACTAGAATTTACAGTTATGTTAGTTAAGATGTTGGCAGCTGTTAAAAGACTCCCCAACTCCAATCCACGAGCTCCAGAGGATGGGGGCTGGCGAGGATGAAAGAAAAGGAAGGAGTCAAAAGCAAAGAAGCAAACCTATGACACAGCTGCAGCTCAGCCTCTGTTCCTATATGTAGGCAAAAGCATGATCCCTTCATCTCCTTTGGATTTGGATAAGGTTTAGCCCAGATTTCTACTTCTGTAATTCAGGACCCTGCTTCTGAATGCCGTAAAGTGCACTATCACACCACAACTATTTTAATTTTGAGAGCATTTAAATAGTAATTCACATATGGTTTTGAATGCTTGACATTTGTATTAAATATAAATCATTTTATATGAAACAACTATGCGATGCCAGTTCTTTGCAGATCGCTGATATCACTATGAACAACACCTAGAGCCAGAGTTTGAAAATACCATCACAGCTTCAGTTTTGTATAAAGCCTTCTGAAAACCCCTGGGAAAAAGGTACTTTAAGTTATGGTCCACTGAAGGGTTAAGTTGAAGTACAAGAAAAGAAATATAATTGTAACTGCATATTTCTTCCTTGCTATCCCAGTAGCTTCTACCTCATAAATTCTCATGACAATTGCATGATACTGAATCTATTCACTGGGGATCCTGAAAGAATGGTTTAACCCTTTTGCTTCCTTGAAGTTTGATAATTAATACTATTTCTTTCAGTGAGAGGAGACAGCTTGGCCCAAACGGCTAGTGCCAAAACAAACACAGAAGTAGGTACTGTACTACACGCTATGTGCTCTGTATTTTCAATTTCCATGCCTAGGTCACATTGGAATAGTGAATTTGAACAGGTAGAGGCAAAATTAGATCTGACCCATACCTTGTCACTTAAGTCTTGGAGCATTAGGGACTATTAACCATTGCTTCACAGGGCAAATTCTGGGGTGTGTATGTAAACCAATCTTGCATGGAAGTCACTGTGTGGAAGGTTGAATTAGACCCTGGATTGTTTGTTTTCCCCAGCAATGGCTGCATGCTAATTGCAACTGTTGAATATATGCATATTCATTACACCATGCAGCTCGGGAAGCTGCACAGTCTGCAGCTAAAGTGCTGAATCAGATAGTAAATCATACTGATTTACATACAACGCTCAGGCTTAAAAGAAACACTAATTACACAGCCTTTTATTTAGAATTGATTTTCAAATCATGTCAGTATGAGAGATGCTATAGAGAAGAGTGTGATCTAAGTACCAGTCTGACCATGACCTCCAGCAGCAGTGGTGAAGGCTGTGTGGCCGTGACAGAACTGACAAACTGCCAACGTAACCACCACAAGGCAAAGAGACACGGCCGGTGCTCCTGGTGGGGAGCACAAGTCGAGCGAGGTTCTCAGCAGCCCCTCCAGGCTGTTACCAAGCTCCAGACACAGTTCAGACCTTCCCTCCATTAACAGAAACTCTCAAGAAGAAAGCGATGGCAGTAGCCCACAGAGTAATCTCTGCCATGCGGCAGCTAATTCAGCCTCGTGTTTCCCTTTCCCGTTATTTTTAACATTATCCACCAGGGTACTGAATATGACAGTGCTTTGCTTTCTGCTAAGCTTGAGGGAATCAGCTGGAGAAGGTTTAACCTTATTGCAGAATGGCTACTCCAGAGAACATACATACACACACACACACACACATATATATATAATATATATATATATTGCAAGCCACTTTAAAGTCCTGGGGACTAGATAGTATGAGATATTAGGGAGTATGTGTAGGCACAGGCTGCCTGGGGACATATTTCTGCACTCCTCACCCTTGTTCTGTGCCATAGCTATTGACATTCATGAAGGTGCTCTGATATATGCCAGCACAACAGAAAAATTAGGGCTTCTTTTCACCTTAATATACTTTTCTGTATTCAGTTCTCGGGTATGCTGTGGAAATAAGTGGAGTCTCAAGAGATGGCTGAGGTGAATACTTGGAGTTTCATTATAGATGTCTGCTGGAGTAATACCTACATTCAACATCAGTCCTTTCACTTCTCTCCTGTAGGAAAGGTGGCTTCCCTTACAAAAATGCTTCTGAAACTGTCTGGTAGCCTCATGTAGGTAAAGAATAAGACCTCTATAAGTATGCTCAGTGAGTGAACCTGTTTGCTTTGGGGCAACCAGCATACTATGCAGATACCTTCAAGTACTTGACATTCATGATTCACAGTATACAGCCTAAATTACATCATAGTGTTTGCTTCCTGGTTTAACTTTCTGAAACCCCATTTCCCTGTGTTCCAAACTCATTTATTTTAACAGTTACGTAATTTCAAGCCACCGGCCTAAAAATTCCATCCTGGTTTGCATGAACAATGCACCCTGTCTTTTGCACAAACATCACTTTGGTCTGTTTAGATTGATAATAAATTACATCTTTAGGTATTCTTAAAATTTGCAAGAGTCCAGAGCTATACTTTAGCATCTCCAATCCAAGTCAAGTAAAAACAAATGTACCCGGAATACATCGTCTTCCATCTCCAAATAATCACCATGTTCACTGTCTTTATGTCAACCACTTTCACTCAAATTACCCTTTGCGTCAGGCTAGGAAGACAGCGGAGATATAAGTGAATGAAAGGAAGGCAAGTTCACAGGGCACATTATACTTTACAATTAATTCACGTTGGTTCCCGAAACAAAAGCAATAAAAGCACAAGCTCAAACATTTTGGACAGTGACAGCTTAGCAAACACCACCAAACAGAGGCTAGACTCCATTACAAGAAGATTTTCAGCCATTACCCTCAGAGGTATACAGAGGATTGAAAATTAAAGCAAGAGAGGCACCAGAGACTTGAGTTTCCTTCCTGCTCTTACTATTACTAACTCAAAAGCAATTTGGTAGCAAAATGCAGTATCTCTTCATCAGGTATCTTCAAAGAAACCGTGTTTGAAAGTGCTTTATACTGTTAAATATAATTATTGTGGACCAATGAATGCCTCAGGACATATGCACGCATAAATGCATGGACACACAGATACTGTTTTTACCAAAACTGAAAACTTCATTGATACATTTAAACATATGTAATGTATTAGTAATCCTAATAACAATAAAAAAGGTGGGGAAGAAATGAATGAGAAATAAAGAAGTGAGGAAACATGTTTCAGATGAAGGAGATAGGAAGGCATGGAGTCAGCAGGAGACAGACCTTTTACCAGGCAAAGTCAAGCTGTGTTGCAGGTCAGGAAGTAGAGCAGAAAAGGTAACATGGAGGAATCCAGATAGAGTTTTACAAAGAAGGAGAACAACCTGTTGATAAGACTCAGTGTGAATGGGCAGGCAATGGAATTGTGGGGAATCCCAGATTAACAGATATCTTATCTTGGAAATGTATGAACATGATATGAAATAATACTAGCAAAGCTGGTACAAAAATGACAAACAGCAACATTCAGCACGGAGTTCTGATACTGCAGGGACAACAGAAAGGAAAGAGGGCAGTAAGTACAGTGATTGGATGGTAGATCTGCAAACAGGCAGAAAAGGTAATCTTGTGCCACTGAGCAAGCAAAAGCCTGTGACTGATGGACATATGAATCTATGCATATGAATTTAACTTAGAGTTGACCTCTGCCAGCTGGGTTGTTGAAAAGAGACTTCACTGTACCAGGATGGGCCACTACTACCTACAACACAGAACTCTTTCCCAACAACAAGAAAACTTCCTGCACCAACAGTTTTACTGTTTATTTCATCTTTAAATATCATCTCTGTTGATGCTAATGTCCTTGAATGCTGAGTCTCTCCTCAGCACTGACAGCCTGAACTTCAACCCAAGGGCTGAAAACATGGCAGGTTTTGGAGAAAGGTAACAGGCACTTTTTGTGCCTTCAAAGCCTCTCATAAAAAATTTCTGGGAATTTGTATCAGCCACTACAAGATATATCTCATAACACAGACATGCACACCTTCTTATCCAGCTCATTGACAGACTCTACCTTTAAATCAGATTCTTGCACTTTCTTGCATGTTATACTTGTCTTTGTAAATCGCCTTTGGTGTTCATTGGTGTTCACATTCAGGACACCATTATATTAAGCCATGCAACCTCACTGTCACATGGAAATATGTTAAGTATCTGCAGAAGGGAAAAGATATCTTAAAGGAATCTGAAGACCATGATATCAAGGAAGTAAATATCACTTGCCTTTTAAGAAGTAAACAGGTGTTCCAGAAAAGGTGGCTTTCAATGACATAGCCTTATTTTATTGTCAGCACCAGCATTTGCAGGCTGATAGAGCTGATCTGAGTTAGTAGGATCCCATCTTAAGCCTGGGGCAGGAAAAGAGAAAGGAGAAGCATGGTGCATAGGCAGCTGCCTTGACAACAGCAAAGATTATCTAAAATGCAGATATACTTTACAAAGGTCCAAATGGATGCTGAGCCACCAACAGAGACTGCAGATATGTGTAAAGAAGCTTTGCTGAATACATGAAATGCCAAAGGATATGCAGAGAAACGCTTAGTAGAAAGGACCATTGTTCACTGTAGCCAGTTGCATCCCATGAGAAAGTGCTCACCCTGTAAACCTGAAAATATTACTATAATAAGAAAAAAGACGCCCTTCAAAAGATTCTTTAGGTGCCCTATGCAGAGATTTAATAGGAACAGACTGGATTTGGAAGAGGTTATTTTCTGTCTGTATTTCTTAGTAGGCAGAATCCTCAACTGTGATTCCAAAAGCAGCTGATATAACCAGCAATGCTCTCATTTGTTGCTGTCAGCCTCCTCTATTTCTCCCCCTAGAAAAGGGATTGAAGAAGTATCATAGAATCACAGAATCATAGAATCCGTAAGGTTGGAAGGGACCTCTAGAGATCATCTTGTCCAACCTCCCTGCACACATAGGGTCACCTAGAGTACATGGCACAGGATTGTGTCCAAGTGGGTTTTGAAAATCTCCTGGGAGGGAGATTCCACAATCTCTCTGGGCAACCTGTTCCAGTCCTCCATCATTGTCACTGTTAAGAAATTTTTCCTTAAGTTCCTGTGGTGTTTTCCTGCGATGTTTCCTTAAGTTCCTGCAGCTGTCCTGTGAAGTTCCTGTTTGGTGTTTCAGTTTGTGGACATTACCTCTAGTTCTGCCAGTGGCCACCGCTGAAAAGAGGCCGGTCCCATCCTCTTCACTCCCTCTCTTGAGGTATTTCTATAAACTGATCAGATCCCCTCCCTCAGCCTTCTCTTCTCCAGGCTGAACAGGCCCAGCTTCCTCAGCCTCTCCTCAGAGGGTAGATGTTCCTCTGGGGGCCTCCCTGATCATCCTCGTGGCCCTGCACTGGACTCTCTCCAGCAGCTCCACATCCCTCTTGTACTGTGGGGCCCAGAAC
>JAWLRI010000233.1:256349-268526 GCA_034781795.1 Crypturellus tataupa
TTGCCTTTTTTGAAGACTGGCGTGACACTGGCCTTCTTCCAGTCCTCTGGCACCTCCCCTGTTCTCCAGGATCTTTCGAAGATGATGGAGAGTGGCTTAGCAATAAGAATCGCCAGCTCCCGCAGTACTCTGGGGTGCATCGCATCAGGGCTCATGGATCTGTGGATGTCAAGGTTCCCTAGGTGCTCTCTGACTGAATCTTCTTCTATCCAGGGCAAGTCTTCCTTTCTCCAGGCACCTTCTTTGGTTTCTAGGGTCTGGGATTCCAGACGGTTGCCCTTTGTAAACACTGAAGGAAAGTAGGCATTCAGTAGTTCTGTTTTTTCTGTGTCTTTTGTAATCAGGGCACCCATGCCATTCACCAGAGCACCCAAATTTTGCCTAATCTTTCTTTTACCATTGATATATTTGAAAAAGCTCTTTTTGTTATTTTTAACATCCCTTGCCGTGTTTAATTCCAATTGTGCCTTAGCTTTCCTTGTCATATCCCTGCATGCCCTGACAACATTCATATATTCCTCCCAAGGAGCCTGTCCTTTTTTCCACTTTCTGTATAAGGCCTTTTTCTGTTTGAGTTCTGCCAGGAGCTCCTTGCTCATCCACACAGGCCTCCTGCCCCCTCTGCCTGGCTTCTTATGCACAGGGATGCACCGCTCCTGAGCGTGGAGGAAGTGCTGCTTGAATACTGACCACCTCTCTTGGGCCCCCTTTCCTTCTAGAGCTCTAGCCCATGGGATTCTTCCAAGGAGGTCTCTGAAGAGGCTAAAGTTGGCCCTCCTGAAGTCCATGGTTGCAAGGTCACTTACAGCCCTGCCTCCTCCTCGTCGGATCCTGAAATCCACCAACTCATGATCACTGCAGCCGAGGCTGTCCCCTACCTTCACATCTCCAACAAGTCCCTCTCTATTGGTTAGTATGAGGTCCAGTAGCCCTTCTCTCCTCATTGGCTCCTCCACAGTGTGTTAAAAAGTTATAATCAATGCTTTGCAGAAACCTACAGGTCTCTTTGTGCCTGGCTGTGTTGTCCTTCCAGTTGATGTCAGGGTGGTTGAAGTCCCCCATGAGAACCAGGGCCTGTGACTGTGAGGCAATATCCATCTGCCTGTAGAAGGCCTCATCAACTTCCTCATCCTGGGCAGGTGGCCTGTAGCAGGCACCCACCACAGTGTCTCCCACATTAGCCTGCCCTTTAACCCTTACCCACAAGCTCTCAACTCGCTCATCATCCACTCCCAGGTTGAGCTCCATGCATTCCAGTTGCTCTCTCACATAAAGAGCAACTCCACCACCTCGCCTTCCCAGCCTGTCCTTCCTAAAGAGCACATAGCCTTCCATGGCAGCGCTCCAGTCATGCGAGCTGTCCCACCACATCTCGGTGATGCCAATGAGATCATGACACTGGGATCACACACAGATCTCCAGTTCATCTTGCTTATTCTCCATGCTTCGTGCATTGGTGTACAGGCATTTCAGGGAAGTAACCGAGCCTGCAGGTTTCTTAGGTGGAGTCAAAGATGACGCTCTATAATAATGTCCTATACTCACTTCCCTACTACCTTTTGGATGTCTTCTGAATTTGGCTGCATGCCACTAATTGCCTTGTCCATGTAACCCCGTCTCCTTCATGCTTAGTTTAAAGCCCTGCTAACCAGGCTGTCCAGACTTTTGGCAAAGACACACTTTCCCCTCTTGCAGAGGTGGTTCTCATCGTTCCCCACTAACTGGTGATCCTCAAATGGAGTCCCATGGTCATAGAAACCAAAATCCTATTGCCAAGACCAGCAGTGCAGCCAGTTTTTAACCTGTAATATCCGTCTTTTCCTCCTCATACCCATTCCCCTCATTGGCAGGATAGAGGAGAACACAACCTGGGCACCCAGACCTTTGGGTCTGAGTCCCTGCTGTCCCTAGGCCTCTGAAATCTTGCTCAATGTTACTCAGCTTCCCCATGGCATCGTTAGCGCCCACATAAAGCACTAACAGGGGATAACAGACCCTTGGACAAGCCTTGGCAGTCTCTCCATGACATCCCTTAATCGAGCCCTTGGCAGGCAACAGACTTCTCTGGACGAGGGGTCAGGTCTACAGATTGGTACCTCTGTGCCCTGCAGGTGGGAGTCATCCATGACAATCCCTTGCTGCTTCTTTTGGATGTTGCTTTTCTCCTTAGCGGAGGCAGTCTTAAGGTGCAGACTTGACTGTCTCACCCTAGACACCCCCCTAGATGGGATTGGGCCTTCACCTCATCTGTCTGGTCCTCAAGTTCCAGGGCCTCATATCTGTTGGATGTGGTCACTTGCAGGGGTGAGGTGGGCCGGGAAAGGGTTCTCAAGTATGGGAATGGAGAGGAGGAAAAGAGCTGAAAATGGATTGACTGGTTTAGATGTCTAGGAATGGAGAAGTATGGAAATGTATGAAGAAGTATGAAGAAGTATGGGAACGGAGAGGAGGAAATGAGACGAAAATGGATTGGCTGGTTTAGATGTAAACATTGCTGCCTCCCCTCTGACACTGGTAGATCAAAAACTCCTATAGGGCTTTCATGAAGGACAAAATCGTGCCTTGTTTTCCTTTCTCTAGCACCTTTGATATGGCTGTGATCCTAGTCAAGCAATGAAAATAAAACCCCGTGCATGTGAACAAGATCACTTCTGGCTTCAATCTAGCTTACATTTCCATCTCCTGGAGTTGAGTCAGCAGCAAATGCATCCTCTGCTTAAAGAAGGAAAAGGTGAGCAGCAAATATTAGTCACAGGCAGAGGTAGCAGCAAGCAGGGACAAATGATTGAATTCTCAGGTGGCTCCATGAGCTCCCCTCATCCTCTCTAAGTCAGCACATTTTAAAGTAGACTCAACATGACCTTTTGAATTCCATCTCTACATCATCATATGGGCTTTCAGAATCTCCTATTTCTTTACAGTTCCTCTTTCATATCTCTGTCAATCTCATGTATATTGTATTGTATAAGAAGCTTGCTCTAAAATGTATCTCCCCCCCCCCAAAAAAAAAAAAAAAAAGAAATTACCTGTGTATATCCAGATGCCCATAGACCCGTAGACAGAGGGCTTTTCTAGTCAGGACTGTCCAGCTGGGACTAGTCACATTAAATAGAAGGCTGACTCCGCAGGATCCCAGCACCACATGCACTTAATTTTCTAAAAATAAATATGCTGCCATTGCTGCAAGTCTGACTTCCAGGTGAGGCAAGTCTGACACTGGCGTAGACAGACAAAACAGGAGAGGGCTCAGCTGCTTCTGCCATTGCCTTGGGGTAATCAAGTGCAGTGTTATAGTTCTAATTTTAAAATTCATGGGGCATTAGACAGAGCAAAAAGCTTAAATAACTCAACAGCCTAGCATCTAGAATACCCATAGCAGCTGCAGATAAGTGATACAAACACTCCAGTGTTCTCCATAACTACACAACCCCTGCAGGAAGAGGTGGAAATTGCTGCCACCTTTTGTTCTTTCCCTGTGAGGTAGACTCGGGATATTGTGAGCAGTTCCTCAGCTGTTCTACATTGCTTGAGGTCATCTACCTTTCACAGAAGAAACCCAGTCAACGGATATCAACAGAAACCTGGGACAACATTCCACATAGGTTACAAAAGAAAAAAATGCTCTAAACCAATGGCTTGCTAAGTGGTAGAAACTTTTAAAATGATGGATCTTATACTGTCTGCCTGTAAACATATTTTTCCATCCATTTTTGTGCCTTATGCTGTACTTCTCAAACTACACATCTAGTGCTGTCTGCTAAGACAGTCCTTGAAATGACTTCTCTACAGAGAATTTTCCTTTAAATGCATTCTGTAGTTGTACAAGCTCTGAAACACAGGAGACCAGACCCATCTCATCCACACAGATATTAACATAGGCTCTGCTTTTAGAAACAAGATCATCCAGTGATTATGGAAGTTTTGTTTCTCTTACTGACAGGTACCGTGACACTTTATTAATCACTCACTTATTTCCCTCCCTCCTAGCTACTTATAGTGCTAATCCTCAGATGCATAAGCTATACCTTGCTTGGAGTTTATTGGTCCTCCTGTGCACTCCTTTAAAACAAACAGTAACATATTACAGAGATTAACCTGTGTTCACTGAGCTTATGGTGGTGATGTGATACTAATACCTGAAGGAGAGTAACAAATGTTTTATTTCACACCTACCTGTGGTCGCTGCAGTTGTCGCTTTGCTGTATACATCCTCTGAATGAATCTTCCAAAGTGACTTAATAACCAAGATGATTGCTGCTATCAATTAAAATCTCTAGGATCTATTCCAAATTCATTTTCTTGCCAAGTTAACAATACGGTAATGAAAGCATTTTAGAGATATTAAATGCATTTCACTTACCATTTTCCTTTGACTCTGTTTTCATAGCGCTCTGAGTGCTTGTCCCAGTATGAAAGCTGAAGCATTGAGCCAAAGGAAAGGGTGGGATAACATTTCCCTAACAGGGGCACTGAAGGGCACTATTACCCTGGCTGATGTGGAGAACAGCTGCTTGTTACCCTCAGACAGAGCTAACACCTTTCTTGGTTCAAATTCTGAAATTCTGCTGTAATTTTCTGTAATTTTCCCACCTCATTTTGCAAGACTGGAACAAACATAGACCAGCACAGTTTCTGAAAAAATAAAAGACATTTTCATCACATAGACACACTTTTTTTTTTTTTTTTTTAAGAGAAACAAAAAAATAAGATGCATCATAAGTTTAAAGGAGGAAAATCTGTTCCTCAAAACAGGCAAAGCCAGTCCTCTTCCATAAAAGTAGACCTTTATTTTGACCAGAAACCTAAAATTGCATTGTAGAAAAAAAAAAGGAACTCTCCTGATCTCCAGACTGGGTTCAGCATGATCAGGATCCTTATTGAAATTTACAATTACTGAAGGGAATTGAAGGGAATTTAATCAAAAACTAAAAAAAAAAAAATCATCCCTAAAAAATCTATGTTATTTTGAAAGAAGGCATTATTGTAAAAAGTTTAAAAACAAAATTTCAGGTGCTTGAAAAAGTCACTTTTGCCTGGCATTGTAACAACATGTAGACTTGCAAGCTGATTATGAAGGTAACAATTAGAACAATTGAAACTTGGAATTTTTCGATTAAATTTCCACATCACATGAACAAAAGGAATAAATTCTTCACATAATCAGTATGCTACCAACTGGGAAAGAGATTCAAAAATCTCATTTTTTTACAGAAATTTTACAAAAAATATTTTAATGCGGGGAAAGGGATGCACTCTTCTATAACTATTACCAAACTTTGTTGAGAAAAACGTGTTCCAAAGCACCAAATATACAGTTTTGCCAAATTTGAGAAACAAGGGAAAAAAAAGAATTTCTAAAGCAAGGCTGTCACATCTGCAAGCTAATTAGATTTTTAATACCCTCACCCTTTCCCGTCCATCTCACCTTCACCAGGTTTTGATGGTAGCAAACACTT
The DNA here is from genome assembly GCA_034781795.1 of Crypturellus tataupa. Lineage (NCBI taxonomy): Eukaryota > Metazoa > Chordata > Aves > Tinamiformes > Tinamidae > Crypturellus > Crypturellus tataupa. The sequence goes on from JAWLRI010000233.1 coordinate 261,806, forward strand.
AGCTGCCAGACTTAAGCTCAGTGCTGCAGCCTAGTATTTCCAGCGGAATAATGACACAGCTAGACAGCTCACCTCAGTTTGGCAGAGCTCAGTGCTATTTATTTTATGGTAATAGAAATACAACAAGAACATGGTAATCATATAAATATGGACATGATTTCACCTCTTACTCTGTACTTACCACCCGTTCTCAGTTTCATTTACTTCCTACACCTCTGTATTTCTTTCCTCTTCATGTTGTTTGAACCAGAACAAAAGAAACACATACACTTTCCACCACTGGGGCAAGATTCTTGGACTTTACCTTAGGAAGACAGGAAATACTGGAAAAATTGCCACCCCCCCACATTCCTTTCCAGTGATCTCAAAGAACGCAGGGTGTCTATTACACTCACATAATTGAGATGAGTCTTTGCTGACTGTTCCATACAACAATTTAACACATTACAATGTGGCAGTCTTTGACAGCATCTTGCTTCTGTGGCTTCATGAAGGCTAAATTTATACTCCTTTGCAATTAAAAGAAGGTTAACTTTCTGTCACATGTACGCTTTTCACCCCGTAATCATGGCAGTTCTGCAGCTGTTCAAATAAAGCTAAGTATCCCTAATAACTGGGAAAGTGCTTTAAAAATATTCCAATGGTGAAATGTCTTCACTGTAGATTTGGGACTCCTTAGACTACGTATGAGTTAGTTAATTATTAGCGAAAATCCTTATAAAGGAGAAGTGAAACTGTGCAGCTGATCAAATAGATCATATATAGAAAGTAAAACAGAAAGAGCATTCACACTAATGGCACTGACAGGTTCAAGTACTCCGAGATAGGAAGCAGCAATAATGGCATATGTGTATTTTCATAAGGCCAGGTAGCACAACTTTTCCCAAGAGCAGTCAGCATAGCTTTCTGAAGGGTTGTCCATGAATGAAGAAGGATGATTTGGGTTTGCTGAATGTACAATGCATATTGCATTTAAGAAAAATAAGTAAAAGCTAAAGAAGCTCTGCTATGAGTCTATACATAACTGGCATCAGTTCAGTCCTGTGATCAGATGGGGACAAAAATTTATGAAGCCTTCAGTTTTTGATCTGAAAGAAATAATGTGTCTAGCCTGAGATATTAAGAAAATATCTAATTTTTTTGTGTCTTCAGAAAGTCATTGTACATTCATGAGAGCAGTATTGGAAGTTATATAGTCCTAGACAACTGCTGAAGCCCTACTAAAAACAGAGACAACTGCCAATTGGCAGAAGACCATGCCTTCTCATAACTGAGGCACTTGGATCAAGGGCAGAGTTGCCATCTGTAGCCAGAGGAGAAAACTGGGTCTCTGAGTTATTCATCTCCCTGGAGGATTGAACTGCCTTCTGTAGGTTAGATAAATGCAGGCCAAAATTAACTCGGTATACTTTAGATTTAGAAGTCCGTAACACAAACACACTGGAAAGAGAAAAATAAATAAGAAAAGGAAACTCCTGAGGAAGTCCACTAAATGCCTCTTTCCAGATGGTTAACTTTGCCCCACAGTGACTCTTTGTGGGAGCTCATCTTTCTGTCACATGTTTTTGAAAATCTCAAGACTGTAGGTCATACATGTGCCTGACCTTTTGTAAGAAAGGCATGAAAAATTTTGCTGGCAGTAAAGAGAGAAAGCAAGGATTAAAAGTCAGTGCTTTCCAATCAGTTTTTAGTGATCTATCAATCATCTGTTGCAAAGGCATTTGAAAAAGTCTTTATGTGCACTTTTCCTTCTAATCCACTACTCAAATCCAGTATTGAATTCAGTATTCAGAATCCAATATTCAATTCAGATTGAGTTCTTCTTAAAGAGAAGAATTCAGGCTTCCTCCTGGCATCAGCCCTCTATGCAGGAAGGGCTATTAGGTACCATCTAGGAAGCTAGAAAGATGCAAATGACAAATATCCAGGTAGAAGAACTACAGTGTAAGCACTTTCCCACCAACTCTGGCTTCGAAGTGCAAGCGCCATTGCTCCCTACTGGAGAAAAGGCTCAGCAATACACAGCAAGAGCCCCAATCACGACTGATTTGTTCACGCCGTCTACTAACCGTATGTCTGGAGTCAGCTTTTCTTCCAGTACTTACAAAAAGAAGTATAATAGATCAAACTCATTTCCAGCACAACAGTCCTGACACCAATCAAGTTACACCTGGATATGTTATACTGTTTTGTACTGTATTTGTTCTGCATTGTTTTGTACTACATTTGTTCTTGGCACAATAGATATCTTAGCAATCCAAATGGTACCACACACATAAATAAAAAAGATGGAAGGGAACACAAACAAACTGACATTTCTAATATTGGTTCATTTGTCCTAAAGCAGAGAAGAATGACACAGCTTTGCCCAGACTATAGGAAGGCAAGCAACAGTTTGGATAAGTCTGAGAAATAGTTCATAATAATACATACAGTATCTAAAATAATTTGACATTTTCACTAGTGCCCCCAATGTCTCTATAGTTTAGGAAAAATAATACACGTAAAATTAAAAAAAAAACTAAACAATATAAAAACCTAGGAAGGTAAACTCATCAAGCCTTGTTAAGCAGAGTCTGAAGGTCAAGAAAAGCAAACTGCTGCTTTGACTCCTAAAACTGAATGGAGCACTTACAAATAGGTTTATTAAATGGGACCATTCAAGGATATTCTTCAGAATTTCTAAACCAGGTGTATTTCTATGACAAAATTATGCCAAGTTCCCATTTTGTTCTGCAGACAGTTTTCAAATATGTACTATAGGGGTATAATGGAAAGAACAACAATGTTTTTTGACACCATCATAAAGGTTTCCACTCGCGGTCAAAGAAAAACCTCTGACAAAGTGCCTGCTCTAGAATGTGATATGGTTTATGGTGTAGTGCATTCTTTTAAATCTGTAACATGCACAGGAGAGCACTATCCATTAAGATACGATAGTAATTTGCATCCTAAAACAGCCTTGGTTAGATTGTTCACCCACAGAAACATACACAGGTTCAAAAGCATGCAGAGATCAGGAGCCAATTGAGACATTTTACTGCTCACTGAAACACTACTGCTGTAAAGCAAGTTAAGTTTCACTCTACTTGCCCACTCTTCCATTCCTGCTTCCCTTCTTCTTACTCCTACAACTTAGAATGACTGTGTAACAGCAAGAACTAATTGTCATTGTACTTAGCAGAACAAACAAACCAACCAAACAAGGATGACCCTGAACTAATAATTTTCTTTTTTTTTCTTTTTAAATACAGTGTGCAAGCATAGATTTTTCCCAAATGTATTACTTTATTTCTTTATTCTTATAATGCTATTCAAATATCGAAGGCTCAAATGAACTATTTTTATCTTAAAAATAAAAGCAGCTGCAGTAGGTCAGGTCACTAGTCCTTTTAGCCTATTTTTCTCTTTCCAATCCTGGCCAAAATTAGTCACATAGAGACATAGTTTCTAGGTATTTAGACACCAGCATATGCATGCCTTGCTGGTATTCTCCCATCTTCTCTGCAAAAGAAGTGTCCTCTGAAGAAAATTAGTATGCCGAAGAAATTCATACCTTCTGTAAAGGCTAAAATAAAAAAAACAAACCAAGCATATTGTTTCTAAAATATAATTCATGCTCTGCATCTAATCATAAAATAGCTTTCAGGAGCATCTGAAATGGGGAAAAAAACTCTCCTCTTCTTCAAAAGACTTTGACTCAAAAAATAGATGTTGAGTTCCCCTAAGTAGAACAAATTGTAATGAAATGATGTGGTGTGAAGTAAGATCAAGACAAACATTGTAGGGTGAGGGTTGCAAAAAGGAAAGTGGGCATGGGAGAGGGAGTGCTGCTCTGGGAAGCGATTTTGAGTTTAGCCATTTCTTACCACATGAAGTACTAAAAGGCTGTGCTAAGAGAAAGCGGAGGCAAGGATGTCATAGATAGTGAGCAGGGCTTTTCAGCTTGGAAACAAGCTAACTCAGAGTCTTAATGAGCAGTCTGAAGAAGGTGAACAGGGACAGGTATTCATTAGTCTTCGTAATATACCTTATACAAGAAGTAGGAGGAAACCTGAGAAATTACCAGGTGGCGGTTCTAAAAACAGACACAGAGAATTGCTCTTTAATACATTTAAGCTGTGAAACTCACTGATCTAAGACATTGTCGATGCCACAAATACAACTGGCAATATAAAAAGAATAGTTAGATGAATAAAAAATAGGTCCAAGAAGGGCTGTTAAGTACATGACGAAAATACAGAAAGACCATGAATCACAGGTTGCTAAAAAGTAGAACAAGATCAGGAAGACTATCATTCTGATATGTTTCCCCTAAACATCTACTAAGAGCCTTTAAGAAGAGAGGATACTGAGCTAGATGAACTTTCAGAGTAACCAGAATTGCTTTTTAACTCCCCAAATTCAACAGAGTTTTTCAGCAACCACTTGTAACAGCCTTTGCTTCTGCTGTCACTATTCTAATGGAATGTGCCAATATGTATGGAAATTAATTATCCTTTTTTATTTCTGGAATGTAGGCTGTGGGAATCTGACATTTAATGTATCAAATGCTCTGCATACATCCTATATCTGGTGAGCACACTTTTCACAACTTCATCAACAAGTTATGGTTCACAGTCCTTATATAATTATAACATTAATTCCTGTTAGTGTTTACTGCACCAGCTTCATGAAGATGGCTTGGAGCCAATGAGTGAAAAGAAGTTATGGTTCTTCTAATCAGTGACAAACTGCCATCTAAACTTGGCTGAAAGAGTCCTATTTTTTCCACTATCATCTCATATGTCAAGAGAAAAAATAACACATTCTTCTGAAATGACTGCACTTAAATCCTCCAGAAGCATGTCATAATGGAAGATGATAATATCTTTATCTTGCTGTTGTGTTCTGGTCCCAAATCATTTGACAAATGTTATCTGGCAGGCTGGCAGAATAGAGGAAGCTCATATTTTTCTGTAGTAAAAGTTCTTTGCAAGGCAAAGTGCATTTGTTCTTGGTGTGTATTCTTGTTTTCTCCCATTCTCTGCCATGCCACTTGAGGGCCGCTCCTCAGTCCTGCTTCCCTCCTGACCACACTGTGCCCTCTACATCCTCCACATCCTTTTATACCCTTGTTCTCACATCTTCTCTCACTCTCTGAACAGCAACAGAGTCTCACTCCTTCTGCCACCACTCTGCCTTGGACTGGGTTCTCCTTCCTCTTGTCCCGTGCAAGCATGCATGGCACTCCTTACCTATGGGGCCTTTAGAAGAGCTGGGACAGAGCTAAAGTTAAGACTAGATGTTGAGATGTCATTTGGTTGTTAACAGTTAAGAAGTTCAGTTAAGACGGCGTGAGGACATAGTCCAGCACTGGCTACTGCCTCAGTTCAACAAGTTAAAAATTCGCTATATTAGTTTAGGAAATATACAGGCAAGACACCTTTCTGTGTCTTCACTGACACAGTAATAACACTAGTCCAATGTGTCCCTAGACTTTAAGCTGGACATTTGAATTTGACTTCATACATGACTTCTTCCCTTTGCCCTCTTCACTCCCTTTTCCACGAGCTTTGCATTACATTGCTCTATGTCCCATCACTCTGGGAGGATTCCTCGGTTTTCCTCCCTTCCCCACTAACAGTTCTGTAGACCTCATCTTTCTCTAGCAAAATTAATTTTCTTTTCCCCACTGAGAAGCCGTGTTAGGCAGAGTGAAGCATGATATTACTCAACAGATCTTGGCTAAGATGGGTGTAATAAAGAGTATTAACTGGGGTCCCCGATCCCTCAATCTCTTTAAAAAAGAGACAAGAAGGAGGAAAAAAAAAGAACTATAGACAATTAAGTAGAGAGGTTGGAAGCTATATATGTGCTAAGAGGATTAGTGTCTCTCCCCTTTTCCACATTGCAGTACATATAGAATCATAGAATCATAGAATGCTTAAGGTTGGAAGGAACGTCCAGATCTCCCAAAATCATTTGAATTCTGCCCAAGAGCATGTAGATTTTTCCTGGAAATCCTGGAGTTAATCAGTCAAAACATTTAAAGCAAATGACAACCACTGTGCCTCATAGGCAGGGCTGGGTAACCCTAACAGGTAATTCCTGCACAGGGTGCAATTAAAATCAGACTGTGTTTATGGAACTTCATTGTAGCTCGGAACAGAACCCAAAATGCCTCTTCTTTCAGGCCCATGTTCAGCTACTGCCACCTGCTTCAGCTGTTTTCAAAAGTTAGGTCATTTTCTCATGAAATAGGTATAGACGTTTTGTGCATATTTCATTATTTATCAGCAGTTTGCTAACATTGCAGAAATGAGCGCAATAGCAATTTGTAGCTGTGCTCTGATACTGCAGCTCTCCACCCTTGATTTATGATCTTTTTGGTATATGGATCTATCTTAATGACACTCATTTATTGACAAAAAATACGCCTTTTATAGACTTGGAATTATTTAGAGGTCAAAAGAATAATTCTTTTAATAATACAGTTTCTGCTCCCTCAGCAATAGTATTTATGAAACGATCTGTCTTTTGCTAGGTTATTTCCCTATCTTTAGAATAGGCCATTTCCCTTTTGAGCCGTTAAGCATATTTTAGCAGAAGCAAATGGATTATTCCCTCATTACACCTGATTGTTCTTCTTGGCCCTATCTCTGAAAGCAAAAAAAAAAAAAAAAAAAAAAAAAAATTGATGGGGTCAGTTAGAATCCTAAAGAGGAGACCAGATTTACCA
>JAWLRI010000233.1:268626-285401 GCA_034781795.1 Crypturellus tataupa
TGGCCTCACCAGGGCTGAGTAGAGGGACAGGATCACCTCCCTCGACCTGCTGGAGACGCTCCTCTTAATGCACCCCAAGATCCCATTGGCCTCAATAAAGGTCAATAAAGCGTGGAGCAGAATCAGAAACTGGCTCTGAAGAGCTGATTAACAATGAGGAGAATAAAAGTCTTAATTTCATAGACATTCATTATTTCTTGTAATATTATTTAGCTCTAAATTTTAGGACTCAGGACTGTAGAGCAGCAGCTAAGACAGCTGGACAAACCATAAAGCAGACAGAGGTTACAGTTAGTTATTGACAGTGCAATCATCATGTGTCATTATAAAGCAATTGAATAGAGTCATAAAAACTTATCCATCATATATCCAAAGCCATAGACCTTGTGCTAGGATTATTTTGAAGGTGAGATATGATGATACCACAGTGTTTCCAATTTTTATTAACATCCTGGCCCTGAGGATTAGGAGGTGTCAGAATGCATCTGTATATTCAGAAAAAGGTAAAATATTCCATACTGTATCTTGATTGTGTTTAAGAGATTGCTTGGGCTGAAATACAGGTGAAAATGAGAAAATAAAAGAGATTGCCACATGAGGATATTGGAAGTTCAAAGAAGTCACCTACCAGAGCATGACCTAGGAAACCAGTTATTCATTACATGACACTATCTTATGATCTCAATTCACAGAAGTAGGTACTGCATGAATGCATAACACAAGCCACACAAAATAAAAATATTAGAAGACAACAGCAAGTGAACATGAGAAAAATGAAGTGTAATATTGCAGCAACATAACATGAACCTAAATACTAAGTAACATCAGCGCATCTGCTGCTTTCCTGTTGAGCGGATCCTGCACATGAAAAGTATCAAAGGCAAATAAACACGTTGTTAAATGCCTTTTATAGGGAAATCAAATTTTGCCTTTTATAGGGAAATCAAAAGATGGATTTAAACTACTTGCTCACAGCTATTAACAGGGTCAAGAACTAAATTATGAATCATTCCCACCAGTTCTTAATTAAAATCACTTGACCTCATTCCCTGTCAAAGATTGGGGCTCGTTATTATTTTTTGCTTGTAATTACTCAAGGGCCCCTGTCTCTCCACACAATATTATGGTCCACATGGACAGAGGGAGCTGAGACTACTTTTCTTGGGGCTCTCATGGCTGAAAAGGCTCAGGTAACAACATGCTAGTTTTTATCTGATGTCAGAACTGATAAATACTTTTTTCTCTTGAAACAAAAATGTAACAAGTAGATAAAGCACAACGGCATTCATCTGCTGCACTGACAGTGACTGCAGCCAGGATCAGGAACAGCTCACACTTAAGCCAAGCTTGATAGTCTTTGCAGTCATTCCTCTCTCAAACTCACCACCCAGTACTGGTGAAAATCTGCACACTTCATAGCTTCCATTAACTTCCTCTTGTTATCCAGAGAGATAAAAAATAACCTCATTGACTCTAACGGCCTCTCAGTGTCAGGGAAAAAAATAAAAAAGGAAAAGGAGAGAAGTTTAAGTTTAACTGTGCGTTGGGACATTAATTTTAAAAAGAGTACTTCAAAGGCATGCAGGCACACTGCATGACCCAGAGCAGTCAATTTTCTTCTGTTCTTTGAGGAAATTGCTAACCCAATTTCAATCCTGCAGATAAAAGTATCATAAGAGTTCCAGAAAGTGTCTCTTTCAAATCAGGTTTAAGCACAATAATGGAAAAATCTGTATCATGTTTGTGACTGGCCAATTCACTTATTATTTTATCTTTGAGCTTTAAAAAATGAAAAGTTATTTAATCAGTAACTTAGGAATTTTGTTAATATCAAAACAGTGACTGAGTAAAAGTAATCCCCAATGAAACAAATGCATGGAATTTGGAAAAAAAAATTTAGCCCAGGGACCAGGAAATCAGTCATTCTGCTTGGAACACTAACTGCTGATGCAAGAGTTCTGCAAATCTTCTAATTTTAAACGGTCTTATATTACATAGTGTCCAATACATTAAACACTGTTTTGTATCAGCAGCTTTTAAGGCCAGATTGTTCTTGTTCAGAAATTCACGGGCAGATCTGAAGTAGAATTGAGAATATATATATATTTTTTAATTATTATTATTATTAATGTTTTTGGAAGATTGCCCCAGCCCTTGAGATAGGACAGGACTACAAGGAGGCCTGACTAGTTGCCAGGGAACAGTGCTTACTGTTATCCTCAGAGCCTTAGGGAAGCAAGAGAACCTCACTTTCAGAGCCATGGCAGCAAGTGCTTTTCTGCATAGATGGGTACCAGCTCTTTTTGTGATCTTCAGTTGGGCTTCACCTGTCAGCAAAATGGTTCTTGAGCTGTGAAATGCTCAGTGCAAGCAAGGGGCTATCAAAAGCTTGATAGCATAACTTTGGTAGCCCAAGCAGCAAGGGGCTATCAAAACTCTAGATCATACTTCATCCAAGCACAGAGCAGAAAATAAAGCTAAAACTATGGAGAGATCAGTTCTCTGCTCCTTCCCCAGCATCATTCATTTGTGAAGACAAGTGTCTAGGAAAGGCTTCCTGGAGAGTCATGGAGCAGAGGACAGAGATGTGTAAATTGCCTTAGTGATCTCAAGGCTTTGCTTGTGTGTGTTGCCTCTTCTGTGCATGACATGAAAGCCTCTGTAGTTATTAGCCTCTTGGGAGTACCATGCAGCACTCTTCAAGTCATTACAGATTCTCATTATTCACACAATGGTGCACAGGATTTTAATGTAGTCTAATTGCTAAACACCCCGAGAGATGATTTAGGATCGTAGCAGAAATATAAAGAAGTGAAAGCCAAACATCCATCCTTACTGCCAACCCACTGGTATTCATATGACAGGTTAGAGGAGGATACAAAAAGAAGTACCTCGCCTTTAAACCTTTTCTCTTCAAACCAATGCCATTTTACAAAACTACACGCCGCTGCCTCTGTACAATTCTGCCACAATCCTGTTATTAACTGGTGTCATTAACCACTGCCGATTCATGGCTTTGTGCTGACAAAATAAAACCATCACAGCAATGTTTATCATCATATCTGGAGTATTGCTGAGATGGCCACACTTAAGATATTGACTGTCATCAATACCTCCTTCGCCCTAAATTACAGTAGTGCAGACTCAAAGTAGCACCCTGAAAGCAGACTTGTGACTAGATAGCTATCACAAGTTAATGCCATTTTTGCCTGGCAGGCAAACTCACAATGCTTCCCAGGAGCTCTCACACACACAATTGTATATCTGACATAAACATACCAACCATATCATTTTTTAATATTTTTTCTGAAGCTTTGTGAGCAGAGCAGTCCATGTCAGTTTGAAGCTGTTCTTCCAACTTGACTTGCTTCCAGAATGGTTAAAATACCTTCTAGAGCCAACGTGAGTGCATTCCTGGCTCCAGACTGCTTTGGAGCAAAAAACTGGGATGCTCTTTTTGAATCTACAGGCCAACAGCTCATCTGTACTTGCAGTTTTCCAATTTTGTTTTTACAGCAGGCCGAAAGCATGCCAAACAGGAAGCTCCACTTCAGTGGAGGATTCATGCACAACCCATCCAGGTTTCCTCTGCTAGCTGTAAGCAATTGGATGTCCCTGAGGCTGCGGCTGAGCAGTGACTGCAGAGTTACCCGCCTGAGGGGGAGCACATGCCACCTGCCCCATTTCCAAACGAGCATGAGCATGTCGTAGAGACCCAACCCATGCGGCGTTGTCTATTTTGTTTGTTTGTTCGCTTGTTTTGTTTCTCCTCTGAGTCAGAGATAACACTTCATTTTCCTCCTGCATGGAGTCCCACTGAAAATATATCAATGGATAGACCTGTCATTTCATAGACTTACTTTTTTTTGTTCTTTTTTTCTAATCTTGTTTCCAGTATCACCAGCACACAGCTCACTTGGAAACTTCTAGACTCATTTCCCTCAGGACATGCTGTTACGTATTATGAACCTTGCTCCCTGACCATGTGTCTTCTTTCATGCAGCAAGGCTTCTCTGTACCTGACCCCTTCCCACTGAGAGATGCTCGATGTCTTACTTTCCTAGCACTGCACCAGCAAAGTAGCATGTCCTCAGCCCAGAGGCTTTCCTGTACCTTGAGCCAGGATTTTGAACACTAATTTGCCAAACCGCATCCTGCAATGCTCTGAACCTTTGGTAAGAGCAGTTATACACTTCACTTCCCCCCATTTACCTCAATTACCACACCTGTAAAACATGGCTAACATTTCCCTAGCTCACAGAAGACTATGATCATATTATTTATATCCAGATTCACATTCAGAATACACAGCTATGAACACCTAGCAACATTATATAAATGTCATAATCGTAGCTGCTCACCAGAATGTAGGAGGATTTATGTAAGGATATAAACGGTGACTTTTGGTGGGGGAGGAACACATTTCTATTCTCCATAAAACTGAACACAACATACATGGTAAAAATTAATCTTGAAATACCATTTTTAGATCCCTCCCCCAAGATATTTCAAGAAACCATTTCTGTTAGAAAGTTTAACATTTGCATTAATCTTTGATTTGAACAAGAGGCAGAAATAAGGAAGCAAGGAAGACAAGTGCCTCTGTGATATTTGCTACTTACAATAAGTAAATAGGCAGATTTCTTGCTCCTCCAGATATACACTTAGATCCTTTTAAAAAGCAACAATGATGACTAGAAAAGGTTTGAATCATGGGCACCTGTTTCCTGTCTCGGAGCATTCAGAGACTACTGAGTTGGAGGCAGGTAAATAACTTTACCAGGTTGTGCCCAATTGATTCAAAACATTTTCTGCAGAGACTCCAGAAAGATTGGATTTGCTGTACAGGATCAAACCAGTGGGGCATGTAGTCCAGGATCCTGTTTCCAACAGTGGTCAATACCAGATGCGTCAGAGGTCAGCTGCCATTTAAGCCTCAGTGACTTCTTTGTACAATAAACATGAATGGTGTGGAATTATATTGCAACATGCTGAGAAGAAAATTGAAGATATGGAAATTGCATTTTGTGTCTAAAGTACTATTCAGACCAAAGATATTACAAACTAGAGGACCTTGATAAATGGCTTGAAAGTCTGAAAAAGCTGTTGTGGAATCCTGTGCGGTAGTATAGCCATCTAGCGACCATTTGTAGAGGTCTTTTTTTTTTTTACTACTTTTTTACTACTTTTTGGAAAATATGATGCAGCACTTTGAGAGTTAGGAAAGATGCTGCTGCTGTTTGGACTCAGGAAGTGGCTGTGAACATCTGAGAGCAACAAGAAGTGCTCTGTGTGTAATATTTACAGATCTGGAAAACAAGATTAACAAGAGACTGGTGATTCTGAAGGATCAAAACGGTTATCTCCAGTATGCTTACTGCCTGCATGAGTATCGCCCCATGGCGAATAAAGGAATAAAGTGAGTAGTTTCCAGAGAAGGAATAGCTTATATGCCTGAAGGCATTCAAAAACACTTGCAAATTGCTGAGCCTTGCTCATATCTTGTTGCTCATGGGGTGCAACTAAACAAAAAACAAAAAAAAAACCCAAATAAGCAGAAAGGCAATAATGTAGTCTAGAACTCATAAATGAGCACACTTGATCAGAACCAAGGTCAAATCTATCCAATGCTTCGGCTCTGGCAATGACCAGTACCCAACAACCGTTTTCTTTCGAAACATGTTCGGTCCCCTCCTGATCTATAGTGGCTGAAGCAGGAGTCTTAAGCCCTGAAGGAGGAGTCTTAAGAAATCTACCCATCTGTAAACATTTTTAGCAACATTCATTATGATCACTATGGATATTCTTGAGCTGCACACACATGAATATCAAGAGAATGCACAGTAATTAACATAATAGAATTCATACACACATTTTCTAATAAAGTACTTTAGTACCAACCTTGGACAATCTGCCCTACAGTTTAATTATAGACAGGCAGAGAAAAAATATTCTGTTTCAGTATTGAATTCCCACTTGTTTATTTCATCATTCTTACTTTATGAAGCAGGGAAAACAGAAGCACTGTCCTATACTTGGGCTATTCTTTATTTTACATACCTTGTCAGGTCCCCTTTTATTCATCTTCTTCCTATCCTATTCATGCCATTTCCCTTATGTCCATAGATCATTGCAATTGCTGTTCCTTCTGTTGTTCTGCACTTTAGCATGACATAGAGAGCAGACCTCACTCACATTTAACATCACCAGTTATAATGGCGATGTTAAAGCATTTGCACTGCTGGTATAGCAGACCTTTCCTTTTTGGGATAGGTTCATAAGTAATTTGTAGATTATGAGGACACAGAACTGGTCACAACTCTGATTTTTCCTTGCTCATTCCTAGACTACTGTGTGTTCAGGTTGTGTACAACAAAACCACTGAAGTGGCAACGACTGTACAATTTCACTACACAAGCACAACATTCAGGAGATAGCTACATCTGCAGAGATCTTGACTACTCAGTCAGTTTTTACAAACCTTCTCAGTCTGTCTCATAGGTAGTTCTTATAACTACATGGATATTTTGTGATGTAAACCACCTCAGCAGATCGCGTCAGGCATTGAAACTGCTCCGTGTTCGTCTAGAAGGCTTTGACTTTCAGATGGTGTATAGCAGCTTGTAACATCAAGTCATTCCAGTCATTCCAGAAAAGAGAAGGAATGTAAGTATTATGGAGTCCAAAAATAAAAAGAATAAGTGTATGCAGAGGCATGCAGGCTTACTTAAAATTAGAAATAGGGATCATGTTTATCCACTGCTGAACAACACAACAGCTAGCAATGCTAAACCTGATTAAATCCATCCCCTTCCTCTGTCCATGAATTACATCAAAATGTGTAGTAATAAAAGAAAAACAAACAATCAGATTTATTTCAAGTTTGGAGTCGATCCTGTATTATTTCTTTTTAAATGTCTCCAGTTTCTTCAGAATTTTTCCAGAAACATTGCTCGTAGAATTCCGTAAAGAATCTGACCACAGTCTTGCACATGGTATTGAAACTATTGAATGTGCTTGTTATTTTTCTCAGTACATATCCAAGGATAGCCTTTTCAGTGAAATACCACTAGATATTCATATTCCATGGGTTTTCTTCCATACGTCCTCTTCACATCAGGAAACAGCCCCTAATCCTCAAAGTGTGACTTAATTTCTCCACTTCTGGCTGTATGACCTTGAATCTGTCTGCATCAAAAAGAATTTTGCTCAAAAATCCAGGCTGACAAAGTAATCCAGTTCATTCTACAGAACTAAACTGTCATTATTTTTCACCTCTGTGTTATCCACAAACTTTGTTAGCAATGGTTTTATATATTCTTCTGAGAGGAAGGAATTCAGCCAAGAAGAGATTCCTGGGGAATAATAGCTGAAAATGCTTCTTTTGCAAGACGATTACCTGTTCACAATTTGAGATTTATCGCTCAGCCTGTTTTAATCCATTTAATGTGAGGTACATTTAGATTACCCACTGCTAACTTTTAATTAGAAACTCGCATGGCACCTAGTCAGATATCTTAAAGAAGTATATTGTTGTCAGCATTTACTGTCATGGACTGCACTTTCAACTGCATCAAAAAACTGACCAAATTTCACAGCACATACTTTCAACAAAAGAATACTGAAATGCATGAAGTGTGCTCCAATTTGTTTCTTCTTCTTTTTTTTATAATTCAACTTAGGTAGCCAAATCAGTCTTTAATTACCTGTAATTTCAAAGTATCCTTTCAAAAAGCTGATTTAGAATCAATGTATCCCCATCCCCCTTCATCTCACACCATCCTCTTAAAGGTCTTTCAAAAGTCAAATTCAAAACTTACGTATTTATTTTACACTTTCACAGGCATTTTTTTTGCATGCCACTCAAAGTACCTGCTACTTTAATTATTTTACTTTCAAAGCACTGTACATTCTGGTAATATTTTTCCAGAGTCTCCACAGAAATTACATCATCCTAGCAGGAAAATGAAGTTTACCTTTTCTACTGTATGGTGGGCAAATTTATTTATTTGGCTTGACATATCAATAGGGCACATCTTTTACTGAGAATATATACTAAGCATTGGTAGTGACATAACCATAAAGAATAACTAATACATGGCCCTGTAAATAGTCGGGAGTAAATATAAATTGGATCATACCATTACTTTAACTATCCTGACTGCTGGACTTGACTGCCACATCATCCCCAGGCACTTCTGCTCCCTGCCTTGTGCAAATCTGACCATAACGCCCAGATACATCTACCTCAGACCAAGGCCCAAGGAGGTCTCCTGAACTGTCAGCTACAGGGCTGACCTCTACTGTGGCTCCCACCTGCTCTCTTGCCCACCCTTCGTGCTGGCAGGATGGGAGGGCAGGAATTTCACTGGCAGCAAGCTCTCCACTCGTTGTTGCCACCCTTTTTACCTTTCATGCCTTCTTCTCATCTGTTTCATTGCTTTACTATCCCGCAGGGAAGAAAAAGTCAACATGAGGCCCTCAGAAGGGCCTCATGTGCTTCACGTTAGTGGAAATCAATAGCAAGTCTGACCTAACAAGTCAGCATAGAAACCTGCCCCATGTCAAATTATAAGAGAATATGGGTCAGCACATCAGAGCAGAGAAGTAAAGGTGCAGAAAGGTGTAGGTGCATAATCAAGCTGAAGGAACAAAAAATGCAATGTCAGCATGTAGCACAACTGCAGGGAGGTCTGACGCGCTGCACAGGATAACGAATTTGTCTGTTACTACTTTTTGGGTGAATACTTTGCACGTGGGCAGCACTTCTGGTTCTCAGAGGGTGCTAATGTATGAAAAGATGATGGAGGTCACTTAGGATCATTGCTGACACTAAATACAATGAGTGAAATATAGAAGGATTGCAAAAGTTGATGATAAATAGCAACTTCCAGTAAGGATCACTTCTCTTTTCCTTATTCTCCACCATCTAAGGAACATTTTACTGGTCGGGGAGCTGAGGGTTAAATACATGTGTTTCTCAACCTGCTGGCACATCTCAATGCCCTGATAAGCAATTCAAGGAAATACAGGTATTTTGAGTTCTTGATTAGCACTTTCCTATTCCTATTTCCTGTTTCCAGGTGAGAAATGAGGCACGCTAGTCAGTGAACTTATTTGTCAAGAATAAAGTACTTGAGGAAATGCTTGTCACAGACAAACAAAATCTTTCCCATTTTATCTCCAGTTTATGGTCAAAAATATTAATCAGTTGTGTCTTCCCTTGACTCCTTCAAGCCCTTTTCTCAGTTATCTCCTTTAGTATCTCTATGTTGCTGGAGCAGGGCGTGCGAAGCCAAACAATGCTGAATAAAAAGCATTATTTCTATATTGCCCCTGCAATGACAACTCAAAAAAACCAAACAGTTCCGTTACAGAGATGATGACTACATCACTCACTGATTTTATCATTCAACCTATGACGTTCTTTGTCCTCACATTTGAGCTGGGATTTACACACTCCTGAGGACACGGTATTCAACGTTTTATTTCTGCATTTAATATTAGAAATGGTCCTGAAAGGCAAATTCAGACTCACCTGCCAACTCCCACTGTAGCTGAAAGGATTTGGCTGCCATATTCTGGCTCAGGCATCTCTCTAGTACTGTAGGAGATTAAACCCAGCAGGCTGTTAATAGCAACTCTGCTTTCTTTTTTCTGTAAAAAGCCGTGCCCCATTACCTAAAAAAAAAAAAAAAAAAAAAAAAAAAAAAAAAGTGAGAAAGAAAATCAATGTAATAATTTATCTACAATGCCAGAAAACTCAACAAAAAACGCATACCACAAATAACCAAGTAGAGATGAGACAGAAAGAGAATTTAACAGCAATAGAAAAAAAAGTCACAGGCAGTTTATTTAGTACAGTCGACATTCCCATTTCCTTCTACAGTCCTACAAGTCTACCCTTGGTCTGGCTACATTTCTTCATGAGGACTACACCTTTTTTTTAAAAACAAAACAAAAAACAAAAACACTTTTTCTTTTCTTTTCGTCTTCTGTTACATTAGGCTTTCTCATGATTTTCTGTGCTCTCATTTGGATTAGTTTCTTTCCTTGATTTTCCTTTTCTTTTTCAAAATAGTTTCTGAGTCTACCTATATCTGTTAATCTAACTCATCTATCAAGAGTTTTTTGAGCCATCCTTTAACCTCTGCAGCCAGGGATTATAGCCAGACTTTTATCATTTTTATGTGCATTGCTGCTGTCTGCTGTCACAAGGTCACCCTTGGAAATGGTACTATAATTCAGTGGATACTTTTTCACTTAATAAAAAATACAGCACACTGTATGTCAATCATATTGTCTAGGGTTTGAATACTGAAGAGTCAAAGAGGGGTGCATGCTTCCTTCTGATCAGTTTTCAAATGCATAGAGATGTAATCTCTTTGCCAAAACATGGTGCATGAATGACCAGCAAGCCCAGTGTCAGACTGTGGGAACCCTCTGGAAGATGCTTTGGTGGCACCGGCCTCTCCCCTGTCATATTTTCTTTGCAGCAAACAAAAAAGTTATGAGTGAGGAATAAGACAGAGCCATGTATCACCAGAAATAATGTCATAGGCAGTAACTTGAGGGTCGTTTGCGCTGTACGTGGGATGGGGTTTGGTGAGGTCACTGCAGAATTTGGAGCAGAAAAATGCTGAGCTGAGGTGGCAAATTCACTAAATGCTGCCTACCCATTTGGGGAATACTCAGCACTTCGGATCTCACCGAGTTCAGAACTCTGAAGTTAGCCCCTGCTCTTAGTAAGGAATAGGGAAGTGCCTATGGACAGAATCGCTTTAGACACTGTTTATTCAAGGAAGTCCCTGACACAGGAAAGGATCTTTAATAGACGGGCAGCCTGGTTTCTGGGAGCCTCTCTTTCACGTAAATTAACATTTTTCTCTCTTTCTTTTTGGTTGTAAGGCAGTTCTAAAAGCCATTAAGACACAAAAGTAAGAATACTAGGAAGCTGTACCGGCTGATTTATATAAATCACAGTGAAATTAAATCTTTTAAAGTGGCAGTCTTAAAAAAAAAAGAGAGAAGTCCAAATCCATACATCAGTTTAGGTTCAAACTCAATTCAAGGGCCACACAGGAGAGAAAAGGCAAGAATGGAGATTTTGCTGCACCACTCATTGCGCAAGCCCACAACTCACATGGCAAGCCTGGTATCTCCATGAATCGTGAGCAAGCACAGCCCATGAGCTCACCCACATCTGCATAGCAATTTGTGCTAGCTAAGCATACACTGAGCTCAAGCTTTCCTTTCAGCTTCAACTCTGGATACCTAGAGCAAAGAGCCCACGGGTGGCCAGGCTCTCATCTCATCGCCCGTCTCAAACTCTCAGCTCTACACACAGTGCTGCTAAGACAATAGCAGCTAATAAGTTCACATACGAGGCTTTTACTTCCTCTTTCTCTGGATGCCAGCCCTACCTCCCTCTATTATTTCCTGACCCCAGGAAAGTAATGAGTTTTCTACCTCCCAGAGCCAGCAGAATTTATTTAACCCCTTCCCAGTAGGATCAATGCCTGCTAACACCGCAATTTATTTCTCACTGGCATCGCCGGCCAGTTTCATGCTGCTTTAAATGAAATACTTCTGTTAATGTTAGAAATGGATTCCAAATACAAAGTTAACCTCTGGATCTTGACTGCAACTCAAGTTTGGGAGCAGCCCTTTTCAAAGATGGCCCCAGACTAATATGCGCTTTCCTTAAATAGACACTAGACTTCTCTAACAGAGCTAAGAGTCTTTAGAAGTAGAAAGGCAAATTCAGGTTCATTATAGCAGCAGTACTCTGCAATCAGTTCCAGAAATATTTCTAGCCCAATGCAGAGGGCCCTGATATTTAATGAAGGTCTCCTTACCACTAGAGAGAGTCCAGCTTCAGACATAAACAAAGTAAGAGAGTAAGGTAATAGTCTGATGGAAGGCTTCAAAATCACCATCTTCAATTCAGTCAATGTTGGCTTTTTATCTTTTTTCCCTAGTCCCTGAGGATGACAAAAGTCTGTCTCATGAGAGTATATCTACTAGGTCCTCTCCTCCTTGTTTGAGACCAAGAATCATTTGTTGGGTGCTCCACCAAAATTTACCTACCTCCAGCACTGTTGGCTGTGGAAGAAGAAAGGAGTATGGGCAACCCCTAGTCCTTCTCACAGATAGATGAAGAGGCCACATGGCAGAGAGAGGGATGGGGAGCCAGGAAAAGAGGGTTTTGGAGGCTGGTCTTGGTCTTTCCCACCTGTTGGCCCTGGGGACATCCCTGAGGACAGCAGATTGTGCTTGTGTGTGAAGTCTTGGGCAGACAACATCCAAAGTTTAGTCTTGGAGAGATATCAAAGATACTCCTTGTCTTCGTCTTGCTTTTGGTTTGGAACAGAATGAGAAAAAGAAAAGGGTCTAAGAGGGATGCAGTAAAAGGAGGAGAAGTTTATCTCAGAAGAGAAATAAGAATAAAAAGGATGCAGACAGAAAGGATTTTACATGCTGAAAAGGAATGATCAGCTCAGCCTACTGGCTAGAGGCAACAGGGAACAGCTCCAGAAAACAGAACCTTTTTGGCTGTTTCTGGCACAAAACATCATCATCATGACAAAAATATGGAATCAAGCAAAAATGTCAGATTCTTAGGCAAGCACTCAAACAAGTCAGCACAATGCTTCAAATTTAGCCCATTTAAAGGGAAAATTCACTTCAAATTCACTTTCAATTTCAGCGTTAGTTGATTTCTCTCTCACCACTACTGCCCTCCTAATAATTAATCGAGTTTATTCAGTGAATTTTCTATGAAGGAAGGCTTAGAGGTATAAACTCTTCGGAGCAAGGAACACTCATTATCTAAGTTTGCAAAGTGCCATGTAAATTTACAGTGTTACATAAGCTATTAATATACGCAAATCACTTGTCTCTTCCCCTTAGATATCACACTTCAGGAACTAAGGAAATAGCACAGAATAAGGCAATTCCCTCCTCCCTGGAGATTTATCACTGTGCTGTGAGCACCACTGACTGGTAACTTCAGCTGCAGCCTCTTATATCAGTCATTAACCATCAAACTCATTTCAGTAAGAAGCTCTCCTCCACCACAAACACAATAGTTTTGATTCATGAAACTTCTGCCACTCTCTTTTCCTGTGACTTGAAATGAGAGGTTTTGGAACAGCATTTCCCATTTTATTTTATTTTATTTTATTTTATTTTATTTTATTTTATTTTATTTTATTTTATTTTATTTTATTTTATTTTTTGTCTTTGAGGCTGATTCTTACTCTATTGTCCTCTTCATCTTGCTCAAAGCAACCACCCAGACAATGCACAAGGTAGAGGAAAACAGGCTAGGAGCACAAGAGTGAATCACAGTGCCCTACATGTCTCTCCAAAGGCAGTAGAAACCACTGCGGGCTGCATATGGATCAAGTGTTTGCTACATTTACCATTTAAATTTCATGCTTCTTCATTGAAAGCATTGGGAATCCCTTGGTCACCCTTCTCCACTACTGCCTTCTAGGAGCACTGTAAAGCAAAGCCAAAGAAAACCAGGATGACAGCAAACCTTGGACTGCTTCTGCTGAACTAAGGGAAGGGGCTTGGATCAGGATTCTCATCTTTTCAGGAGAGTGATATTATGATTGTGTTGCTGAGCATTCAGCAATAAACTTTCCTCATCTTTTCTCCTGCAGGAATTGATAAAATTTTCACAAAGGCTAAAACACCTGATGAGCCAGATATGCAATCAGCTGGTGAAAGCACTGAGAAGAGAGAAACCATTATGTTCAAGCCTTTGTTCCAATAAACATTAGAGTGTTTTATAGACACTGGAAAGTATCAACAGGAGACCTGCCATGTTTCAGTCCCAAAATTCTGCCTGTTTTATGGTTTTAGAGGATTTTCCTGGGACATGAGAATGCAACCTGCCCCCCAATCAAGGATGATATTAAGCCAGGTTCTCCAAGCGCTCCCCAAGATGACTGCTTCAAGCACAAGAAAAGGTGTCTTTCCATTCAGTTATGTGGGCTAGAAGACAATTCCCAACAATCCGTGAAATGTGCCTAAAAGCCAGCATTTGTTGCAACTGCCTTGCTTTTGCCAAGGGATGCTCGAAATAGTAATAAAATTAAATGACTTGAGTAGAACAATCCTTTTCTTCTGATCTAAAAAGAAAGATTTTAAATTCAGCAGAATGAAATCATAATACTATCATTCTCAGTTGGTTAAAGCTTTTTTTCCCCATTTCTTTCTTTGAATCCTCTCATTTTGGCATAAAGTGAAATCCTTACTATTCTCTCAGGAAAGAGAACACCTATGGCAAGGCAGTGTCCTAATTTTCTGTTAAGAGGCAATGATGAATATGGAGTATTACAGACTCAAAAAGTAAACCAGACCAGAGGAGTCAACAAAATAGCTCTGTGATAAAAAAATATACTTTGACCAAAATGGAGATATGTTCAAGGGAACAAAATAATTTAAAATAAATTAAAGCAAAGAAAAAAAAATCAAAAAACAAAAAGGAATAAAGAAAATGAAATAATATGAGATGATCAGAACTTATAAGTATATCTAAACTGATTTTTTTTTCTTAATTTACACTCCAAATAAATATTTGGAACTTCCTACTACTTTTCTCTCTAATTTAAAACAGAAGAAATCTTAAACTATTTCCCAAGGGACAGAATTTCCATAATCCATAATGTTCTAATAGAAATGTGGCATTGATGCTCTCCATCTAGCGGATTATGACACTAAATGCCATGATGACAGGGAAAGATCTCAGTGAAGATTTAGGGCACGGAGCAATACCTGTAGACAGGATAGATTGCTATGCAAGTACCGCACTGTGCCCTCTGATAAGGAGGATGCATCTTCCGCACAGTTTGAAATTCTCTCATATGAAATCCCGTGCCATCTGCTGGCCTCTTCACAAAGCTGCACGTTTTCGAAACTACACTCTTCACATTAGCGACACTGTTCAAACAAATACTGGTTCTCCTGCAAAAGTGAACACAGAGAATTCACGCTGCTGAGGATGAAGAAAATATGCTACATCATAGCATATTTTAAGAAGGAGCTATACAATGGAGTATTCTTCTGGTTCAAAACTGGCCATTCCAGTGATAAATGCCAAACTGCAACAGATTTCAATAAATTCATTAAGTAGACTCAACTCCAGATCTTTCTACCAAGCTTTGCTGTGTGGTTATGCTCTCCCACCCTCCCCTCTTCCCATCCAAGCTTTAGCTTCCAGCAGAGGTTTCTACCGGAGATGGTCCCAGGAACCTCTGGCTTCAGTCACCAGGAATTAGCTGGTCCCATTTTCAGAAAGCTCATCTGTTAATATATAGTCTCTCTGTGGCACTGTAACATCATGATTTTGACATAACTTTTGGTCAAGGTGCAGCTTTGCCTCAAAAACGGGTGTTCAGGTAGCCTCCTCATGCAAGTATGCAATAGAGTATTTGTGCAGATGAGAGAAACCCAAGTCCTAGTCTCAGGGAGTCCAACCTACATGGAGAATCTTCTTTTGCTGCAGGGGATTCCAAGCCAGACAGCCTCTGCCTCCTCTCTGCCAGCAGCATCCAGTGCCTCTCCTGCCTAGATGCTCTGCTCTGCAAGGCAGCTATTACTTCAACATAAAATCCACCTAGATCAACTTTGTGGCAAACCCCAGGACTAGAAGTGGAGCAGGAGGGTGGGCTGTTTTGTTTTTCCTAACACTTGGTTTCTAAAAAGGTCTTTAAATGGCAACAAGAATGACAATGTAGATAGTAATACCTATCATTTTTGGTAACAAATGAATCTAGTTGGAATACCATCCTGACCACTACTCTGACACAACCAAGCACAAGAGTTGACCCATAACAGATTGGGATAGGCTGGGAAAAGTGTTGGTTTGCACCAGAGAAATCTTGCAAGGTAATAGTAAATTAATAGTAAATTCTAAATGCAAAAAAAAAAAAAAAAAAAAGAATAGAAAAAGAATAGAAATAGAAAAAGAATAGAAAAAAAATAGAAAAAAAAAATAGAAACCCCAGGGTTTGAGAGCATAAATGTACTCTACGGCCAGCATTCAAAAATTATGACTAAGCTACAGCAAGAAGAGGGCCATGGGAGCAAGTCTAGGGATGAGCAGGTGTTGGTGAGGAAGGAGGGTCAAGTGGTGAAGGGGTGAAGAAGTAAAAAGCTTTGCTAGGACTAGAGGTGTCCCAAGATACAGTCAGGAAGCAAAGAGAGGGTGTTTAAAGGGAACCAAAAACCAGAAAATGGTAAATATTCCACATTTTGGAAATAACTTATTTCTGTTCATTAGCTTTGATTTTTTTTCAGCTCTGAATTCTATTAACTTCTGATTTTCAGTAGAACCTTTAGTGTTTGAGTGTCACAAACCAAGTTAATTTTATGCTTATGCAAACCCCATTTTTGGACTTAAAGTATCTGTGGCAAGGTGTTTCCTACTGCTTTTTAAGTCTTACTATATCTTAGCTGTCACCTTCCAAAATGGATGCAAAATGTTTTTAGAGCCAGGTTTTCTTGCTCTACAGAAAGAAGAAAGTCCAAGATGTTGGACTGCTACTGTGTCTTCAAAATCAGTAGCAGTAAAGGAGAAGCAATAACCTACCTGCTTCTGCAATAAAGAATAATAGTTGATGCACACAAGAAAGATGCATGTTGTACTGTTTGAGCAATACCTGGTGTGGAAAAATGTTGCAGTTTGAAAACCGTAGTGGTGGCAGTGAATCGAGTTCCCAAATAGTATGATCCACTATAAGCTCGACTCTGGCAATATC
>JAWLRI010000233.1:287612-317329 GCA_034781795.1 Crypturellus tataupa
GTGCAGGGAGGTTGGACTAGATGACCTCTAGAGGTCCCTTCCAACCTTAGGCATTCTGTGATTCTATGATTCTATGAACAAAACTGGTTTTAGAGGTAAGAACAAAGATATAGCATCTAACGTATATGAAGGCCACCATATACATTCACGTGTAAAGTAGAACTGTAGGCCAATGAAAATAGAGCAAGGTCTAAAAGCAGGTTAAAAAGTGAGCCCAAAACAGGAAGAGAGAAAGAAGTGAAGAGAGAAGCAGCAGCACATGTCAGAATATCTCCCATGTTCCTCCTCAGATACTGCTGTCTCTCCAGGAGAACCCCTTCTCCACTGCCACACTGAAGCTACTGACTTTGGGAACCACTGGAACGAGTAGTATTACACCATGGAAAAGGGGTAGAAAAGACATGCATGAGTAAGAGCTGTAGCTGCATTGTTGTTGTTACTATTGAGAGTTTTTTGCCTTTAAAAAAAAAATCTGCAATATTTCTTTTCATATAATAATTCTAATAATATTCTCTAAACTTAACTAATTTCAATTATACTACTAAAATTCTTGCATTTACCTGCAAAGTGAGTTTCCTTTTTGCCCATATACAAGTTTTAGAGCATAACAAGAAGGAGCAGGAATCATCTCCAAGCAGCTGAGAAAGATGGCCCTGCCAAGCCAACAAACTGAAAACACCCTATGCAGCACTTGGCTAGCAACTGGAGCATTACAAAGCTATATTGCAATGAGGGAAAGAGGAAAGAGCAAGAAAATGTCTTGAGCTGAGAGTAACAGCTGCCACAAATGCCAGTATGAGTATGCCTGACGAGCATGTCTCTGGATAAAATCGCCACAGTGGGGCAAGCAAATCTTTTGTTTCCCTTCCCAAGTTTTTTATTTGTGTTTTACAGCAAAACTTGGGCTCCAAATGTGATTTCAAATGAAAAACACTGGTTTTTTTTTCCCTGAGAAAGCCTTACATTTGTGAAAAATTCTCTTAAATCTGATGAAAATTCACAAAACAACATTAGTTTAACTAACTAGTTTATTTTTCAGGCAATATACTATATGAACAAAAACAATAGAAAAAAACTTGCTTGGAGAGAGGCTTGCCTAACACCAAACAAATTAATGTTTCCAATCTAGATGCAGAGGACTCAGTGGGAGAAGTCATAGGCCTCTTCCCTTTTCTTGTTCCCCATTTACACTTAGAACACAAGCATGTGTGTGACAAGGTAAAATGAGGGAAATGATGTTTTTTTTCCCTAACTGATCGCAATACTAAAGATTAAATACTGTAGAATGAAGAACCAAGAAACTTGCTTGTGCCCAAGGAAGTCTCTCTGGGAAATCATAGGCTTTCCTGGGTTCAGTTCCTGGGACCAAAGAGAAATGTCAGTGTCTTTACTTCAAGCAACAGCTACCAAAACAGGCAACAGAGGATGAGAGTCCGCAAGGCTGGAGACCCACGACCACGCAGTGAGTTCAGCACCCACAATGGAAAGAAATCATTCTAGAATACAGCAGCTTCCTTATGCTGCAGGACCTGCGAGCATCTATCAGACCCACAAAATAGCTTTCCCTGTGACAGACTCTATGCAGTCACCCTAAAAGATTCAGAGGACACTTGCAGTTACTCCTGCAGTGAGCCCTTGTATATATACCCCCGGCAGAATAACGCTAATACAGGCAGGGGCTACAGTGGCAACCTCTCATGCAGGCAGCTGTTGCATTACATAACATCCACCCAACGCAATTCTTCTCCCCAGGACTCCAAATTCATTCCCTCATTCCCTCAAATTGTGTGGCAGGTACCTAGCTCATCCTGTCACCACACTACTACATTATAAGCAGCTTTCACGTTTTCAATGTATTAAGTTTCTGCAGTAATCTCTGCCAGCTTCCTTTTCTGGGAGGGATGAATTATAGAGAAGCCAAAGCAAGTCAAATGATTTTTATTGCTATCAAGGAGGATGTTGTCCGCAGAGACACAAGGGAGGGGAAGACAAGGGAGGTGGGGAATGTTATATTACAGTCATTTTGTGAAATGATGTCGATAAGCTTTCATTTTATTATCAAGGCATATGAAATCATTATTGAAGTTGGAAAAAGAGAGATATCTTCCCTGAAAAAACATCAAATTTAGTCAAAGCCAAGGATAAGACAAATATTAGCCAAGATTTTAAAATTTTATAGGGTTTTGTTTGAGGAATTAAGGGCTTGGGAGGCAGGTGGTCATGCTTTGGTTTTAGAGATTAAGCAGATAATGGGTTTTTTGAATTAGAGGGTGAAAAGCTCATGAGTTCCTATTAGTATACTTGTTCCCTATGGAAGTCCTTGCACAGACTGCTATTGATGTTTGAATTTCTGCAAGAGCTTGCACAAATTCCAGGAAAGAATAGAAAAGTTTGTGACAAAAAGAAAATCCACTACTGTTTATTAAACTCAGAGAAACCTCATTTGGCTCAGGAAGTCCTTAAATAGAAAATGGCTGGCAGCTGCAGTAGCGTTTGGGGAAAATGTGACATGCGTCTTGTCCCTCACTGGTGCTTAGTCATCCATACTGGGCCACTACCAGTAGGCACTGCAGGATACAGGGCTACTTGCAGACTTGGCCTGAGCTGGTACCTCTGTTGAGTGGAATTTACTGTTACCCCATTTCAGACAGGTGATGTGCAGAAAAATAAGTCCACACAGCAAATTTGTGCTATATTGTGATTACAAACCACCTGTCCAGAGCCTGCAGAAGAACTCAAGTTATCCTTCCTTGCTATGACACAAATGGATTTCAGGAAAGAGGAAATTCCAGAAGTGTAATTCCAGAATTACAGAGTCACAGAGCTGCTGAAGTTGAAAGGGACCTCTAGAGATCATCTAGTCCAACTACTCTGCTCAAGCAGGGACATCCAGAGCACATGGCACAAGGTCGCATCCAGGCGGGTTTTGAAGATCTCCAGAGAAGGAGACTCCACAACCTCTCTAAGCAGCCTGTTCCAGGGCTCTGTTAAACCTGCAACCCTACCCCAGTAGGCACTGAAATCCTTAATAAAAGTGAACCAAGAATCGCTCCTGGAGCAATTTCACTATAGCTCATTTGCTCCAAGGTATTTGCCACCTTGCCTTTGTGCACCAGTTGCTGCTGCTCCTTCAGGCACTTATCTGCTTTCCAAATACTATTTATTACTGACTCCTTCCCAAGGTGATTCAATTGAGAAGTCAGAGAAGAAGTTGCATTGCTCACAAGGCAATAAATAATTTCTTTTATGGTATAGCTTGCTATGTGCTCTCTCCAGTATGCAATGGGATAATAAGATGCAGTAAACCACAGTAGGCAATAAACATCTGTTATAATTATTTAAAAGTCTTACATTTGCTTCATTGTTTAATTGCTTGCAAAAAGCCATTTAATGCCCTTAGACAGTCTTTCCCTGCCAGAAACACCCTCCCTTAAACGTAAGGCAACGCACTGAAAATGCAAACACTTATTATGATCCTGCATTGTAACTACCATGCTATAAAACAGACCATAGCTGCAGGTTTCCTACATTCAACATCATTTCCTGCAGGAGTAGGGGACTCCACGCCGTGGGAAGCACATGGAGAGTAGAGTCGAGGCCACCAGTATTGGTCCATGACCATCCCCACTCCAGCAGTCCACTTGAGAAGGGAAGCACAGAGAAACCACACGCATTATCACAAATCATGACTAGACAAAAGCAAAACAATATGGAGAAAACCACACAGAATGTGCCAAAAAAAAACCAAACCAAACCAAAACAAAACAAAAAACACTGTGATTCAGTACATACACAACTCCTGAAAAGTCACCTACTAAAGCAGAAGCTCAATGACTAAGAAATATCCAAGCTAAAGCTACTTGCATAACTCCATTTCTTCAACTTTTTCAAGTAAAAATGCAGTCTTTAATTACATGATTTAAATTACATTTTTATACAAAAATGTTCTCTTCCTCAGTGAACAACTAAATATTTCTATATATTTTTATCTTGCTACTCTATTATAAGGCACTTCTTATTCTTATGTATATCACATCATCTAAAACCTGCCTCACATATAAAATTGATGCTTCCCCCAAGCTGTTCTGCAGCAGTGGCAGAATCTTAGACCTCACATATTATCCTCACAGCTCAGTTTGGATAGTTGGAAATACTTTCCTCA
Organism: Crypturellus tataupa; assembly: GCA_034781795.1. Lineage (NCBI taxonomy): Eukaryota > Metazoa > Chordata > Aves > Tinamiformes > Tinamidae > Crypturellus > Crypturellus tataupa. The sequence continues at coordinate 291,775 of JAWLRI010000233.1, forward strand.
TGTTATTAGCAGAAAACAGAGATGAGGAGGTTTTAGGCAGGCCTATCAAAACTTTCTGCTAATTTTGAATATCCGGTTTGAGGCCATGGATTCATTTTCTAAGATGCAGAGCCTTTTCTTCATCCATCATATAGCCAAAGCTCCAAACAATTGCTTCTACAGTCAGTTCTCCTCAAAACATAGTCCTGTCTGCTTTACTGGACATAGGGAAAGCAAGCTGACTTGATGGTCAGCTTTTCAGCTTAAGGTATTGAAACAAAGTCAGTGGCTGAGAAAGATACAGGACCTGCTTCTCCACACTGGCATAGGGGAGAAGAATATTGAATATTGACTATCCTCAATATTCTGCCTTGTTCATTGTAAATTTGCAGACTCTTCCAACGAGAAAACCCAGAGTCCTCCAAAAAAACAAACTTTCTCCTTATACAGCCCTGCTCCATTTCATTAATTCTTCTGCTGTTGTCCTGCGCACCCATTGAGGCAGACATCTGCAGGAAAGATAATAGAATGTGGTATTTTAATTAAAGCCTATGTTGCTATGTACACAAAGGACTAAGTTATAGTTGTATTACATTGCTGTGCCCTGACTCTTGAGAGGTGGAAATTGGGATCAAAACATTCTTCGCATCCTGGCTGTGCAAAAAGAACAGATCCTAAGACTTGCAAAAAGACAGGAAACCAGGAGCTTGACCATGAAAAAGGTATTCGGAAGTGGTTTGTACTGGGAAGATTAGACACTGAAGCTAACAGGGTACCTCCTCTATTTCACAGCGACTGTGTTATGCAGCACATAGCTGGAAGGGAATCACACACAGAAACTGGCAGTAGATTTCAGATGTATTTGCTATCAAGCACAAGAGTCTGAGAAATAAAATGTCCCCATGTTCAGACAATGAAGCATACCTATACATCCGTCTGAATATATATAAAAATACATGTCAAGATAATCTTCAAATATATTGAAAGACTGCTGTTTTGGTGAACACAGCTGCATCTTAAATTAAGAAATGAGCAACTACCCTTGGACCGCTGTGACCTTCCTCCTGGGTCAGCACTGTTGTAATCTTACTACTGTTCACATCCATCAGCCCAACCCATGCAGAAAATCTCTTTTGTGACCATCAGCCTCTTGTCTTGCTTTCTCTGTTTTGAGCACTTCATGGGAAAGGGCAAACGTTTGGAAAATGCAGAGGGGAAAACTGGGAAAAAAATACTCCAGCTTTACTTTTCTAACACTTAACTCTGAAGAAACTAATTGGCAAACAGTCAAAAGAAAAAAAAAAAAAACAGAAACTTTCTAAATTAAAACGAAACAAACAACAACAAAAACCCACCACACCAACTAAATATCCAAACTGTTTCATAAGCAGCAGAACTAACGAGGCTTTGTTTCCAGGGGATGTGTGTCAGACATCCCGTAAACTCTCTTCTCCTGGGTGCAATAACTTCTACTGCCTTTGACAGTGCCAGGAAAGGGAAACATCTGTGTTCAATAACTTAAAATCATTTGTAAGCAAGTGGCCAGCCAAAATGCAAGCTTAGTCAGTTGTTGATGAGGAGATTGCTAAGATCTGACACCTTTTGTTTTTTCCTCATTACTTCTCCCTAAACAGCCAACATTGCTGGGACTTTTATCTCCCTTTCAAAGAAGTTTGAAACTAGCCAACAGAAAGGACAGTCACTCAGGAACATTTATCATGTAAACCCGAGGAAGCCAAACTAGAGTACTGACCAGCTGATCAGTCAGTTGAATTCCCAGAAGCATTTCTTCAGTTCAGTTCTGTTTGTAGGTATCTGCATGGTTTACACTGGGAGGTGCTGACAGTGCAACTATTAATGTAAATGTGAAATTAATAAATACAGGTTAATTCCCATGTCTTCTATCCACTATGAGCTAGCTCAGCACAATATACTTGAAAACAAAAACCCCAAAAGGTGGATTCTTGCTGTAATTTGAACTCATATTTAAGACAACAAACATCTTTCAGTGAAGCAGTTGTCAAAGTTTTGGGGTATATTTGGCACAGACCTTCCTTTTGTGGTGCTGCATTTCAATATGCACAAAGGACACAGCGTAAATGTCTGACTGACTTTGCATCTCTCCTGAGCATCAAAGATTTGCTGTGCTTTGCTTAATGGTACTCAGACTTTTTATCCTCTCCCTAAGCAATCCTGCATTTTCAGGCAGGAGAGGCTATAATGGTGTCGCCATGCATTGCAGGACCTTGGCAGTTGTGCAAAACCATAATTAGAGCTTGTCTTCCGATGCAATCAACACCCCAAAAGCACACATTAGAGGCAGATTCAAATCAGAGGAGAATAACTTGTTAACCAAAAAAACTCTACAAAAACTGCTGTTTTTGAAAATACAGAGGAATTCTGCTGTGTTCCCCATCTGGTAGAAACGATAAATCAATAGATATTCAATTTGCCCTGAAAAAAAAAAAAGGAAAGAAAGAGGTTTCCAGCATGAACATATCTATTATTTTATCAGATATTTAGTTTGCGCATCTCAGACAGAAACTTGGCTAGAGCAGTATGAAAGCTCTGAGTACTGTCAGTTTTGGTAGAGTGCATTTAGTCACAGAAAAACCCTGACAAGGCAGGATCCTAGTCAACTAATTAAATCAGGTTGCCATGTTTAGAATAGCTACAGCCCCCAAAATGAGCAAAATCTTATTCAGATAGACATAGGCTGTAGACTAAATGTTGTTTTTCTTTCCCATCTATTAAAAATAAAACCTGCAGAATAACATGCCAGCTTATCAAAGTCCATCCTACTGGAATATTAATCATCACATTGTATTTGATTTTTATCTGCCTATAAAATTGCTTAATATTTTGCCTGCCTTTGTGTGTTTCCTGGTTGGAAGAACACTGATTTTGCAATTTCATCACCTTCTTGTAAAAATAGTCTTTGTTACTAGTAAGCAGATACACATTATGTAGCTTTGTGGTGTTTTAAAGTCATATGATCTCTGCTTCTAAATGGGGTACAAAGGAGATTTTCATGTGTCCTGACCATGAAGAGAAAAAGAAGAGTAAAAGCAAGAGAAAACAAACTAGGCGGCACTGAAAAGAGGGCAAAACAGCTTTGTGGAGATTTTCACTGAAGTCTGAAGTAAGGGGAGAAAAGCAGAGCAGCCAACACTCCACTGCGAGATAAAATACATGAGAATTCAGGAAGGAGATGAAGGAAAATGCTGATCTAGGGATCTAGGGAAAGGGACTTGATTACTCATAAAGTAGGAGCAGAACAAAGTAAAGGAGAAGCAACTCATAGAAAGAAATGGAGGAGGATGTGGATTTTGGTAGGCAGGAATATGGAAGCAGTAGAAGACCTTGATAGCGCAGGCAATTGACTGGAACATTAAAGATGAGTGTTTCAGGCAAAAAAAATAGCTAAGCAAGAAACAGAGAGGTTCAAACGGTCCAAGCAGGAATATGTGATGGTGCAAGCCTGAGTGTAAGCCCTGGGGACAAGCGGAAAGAGACAGACTGCAGGACCTTCAGGGAACAAAATCCAAATATTCCAGTGAGGTTCACTGATGGATGGATGTACAGGTTCATCGAGACCAAAACCTCAGCTGTAGGGACAGCAACAGGCTTAATGGTGGCAATGAGGGGAGGATATGCTGAGACACAACGTTATCCCATGTTCAGACTGCTCTGTGAAATACTGCTGGAGGAAAACAGTGGGAGAGAACAGAGCAAGGTGGGATCCCAGTTGGAGAGATGCCAGTATTTCACCAGTACAGGCGAGACAGAGTAAGTGCAGGAGCCTGCTGATCAGCATCTACCTCCATAAGGCTGCTCTGCCCAAAGAGACAATTCCTCTGCTTGATGAGATGTGCCAGTGTTCCCGCCACACAATTGCCTCCTCTAACCTTAACTTAATGAATATGTTAATGGTTCAATCAAAAGAGCAAATCAAGATTATGAAAGGCCCATATTGCCAATTTACCTACTTTACGTCCTTTCAAAAATCTATTTTAATAGAACTACATATTTATACTATCACACCATTCCGGGCAATATGTAACTCACAGGAAATTCACGAGGTAAAAGCAAACTAATGAGTTTCACTAAATTTTAAAAAGAGTCAATCAACTTACCTGAGCTCTTATTTTCTCTGTCAGGCATGGGCTGTCAGATACTCAAAGGTGGCTTGGAGTCTCTATTAAACCTGAAAATATTTAATTACAAGCCTGAGATTCCCTGTACTTCCTCATCACAGTCCTAAAACATACAGCATATAAGCTAAAGATAAGATTAGGAGAAATGTTAAGTCAATTGCAAAAAAAATGTAGTTTGTCATCAATACAAGAAAAAAAAAAAATCCTCCCATTTCATCATTGTCCTTGGAGTGTCCTTCCATTTTCCTGGGTCAAACCATTTCAGAGCCTTCCTTGGGCAGCTGAGGGAAATCCACTGTATTCATCCAGAGTTTCAAACACCAAGAACCATGTCATGCCCAGAGCAGGATGAGTTTCACCTTATTTCCTTATTTCCAGATAACTTTGTATCATTGATTTTTAATGAGGGCTTATACCTATTAAGTAGGCACTACTGAACTACAGGAAGAAAATAAAAGATGCTGAAAAGTAGCAGATGAGTTATTCAAGTTTCCCTATTCCCATTATTAACAGCTGATATTAAAAAGCAAGTACATATTTAAGAAGCCCATCTCAAACAAGCACAACTATTCAGTTCCCCATGGAAAGAAAACTGTTGTGAAAGAGCTGTCCATCCATACACACAATCAAAAATATGCAGGAGCTTCCTGCCTCGTGCATGTCTGAGACACAAAGGACTGGAGGATTTTGACAGGCAGGTGGAAAGAAATCTGGTGGTTCCCTCGGTTACCCGTAAGGTGGTGTTTGCCCAGCCTTATCGTGCATCAAGAGCGGAATGACAGCAGTTTTAATAAAAAGCACTAGATGGGAGTAGAACGCCAAGCTAAGTCTGCCTCATAGCAGCAGGATGGGACCTGCAGTCAGGGCAAGCAAACAGAAGGCCCTGATGGGAGGGCGTATCTTATTCTGACTTCGCTCTAACCCAAATGGTCTAAGTAAAAGAACTTAAAATAAATGTATCTGAACATGCTGTACTAAAGCTCCATGCACATAGACTTTGCCTGTCACTGCTCAGAGAGCTGGGCCATCTTGCCCACATAAAATTGCTGTAATGCAGGATTTACTCTATTTTCTTTAGGTAAGTTTCTAAGTGATGGTAGGTGGTGCCATTTTCCCAAAGCAAGTGCTATCTATCATTTAACCAATTTAACCAGCACTTGAAATTGCTGAACAGTAATCACACACCTCAGCTAGGAGGCCAGCAACTTGACAATAAGGGATTTTAATAGGTTTTGCTTTAAAAAGAGAAACAGCATGGAGAAACACATAAATAGAGCATTAGCAATACCTCCTCCTCCTATAAGCCCATTGCCAGGGGAAAACAGCATTTTCAGAAATGATTACATTAATTTAAATGAACTCTCTTAATGCTTGCCCACCCATCAGAGGATGAACTCAATCCCAAGATGAGCATTAAAAGCACCATTTACTCCTCCCCTCTCCTTTCCGCTCTCCCTTTTACCTGAGTTCAGCAGGGAGATGTCTTTCTCCAGCATGCAGAGTGCAGGTGCATGTATCAGAATGTGTCACATACCATACTTATCACTAAGTCCAGATCCATGCACCGAGGATGAATGCAGCAAGTACTGCCAGGGAGAACCTTTCTGCTTTGGTTTTAATTCCTATTAATAAATAAATAAATATTTAAATAAATAAATCTAGTGACTTTAGGCTTGTTCATGTGCTTTAGGGTCACTGACAATAGATAAAGTCTTTGAAGTGGAAGCCCAGAACACAGATTTCAAACAGTAAATCCTCTAAAACACGGAAGCTTAGCCTACCTCTCCACGCATAAGGACTTATCCAAGCATTGTGAGGTCCCCACTAAAGCAAGAACTGAGCCCCACACCCTAGTCTAAGCCATGTACTATTCATTATCCACTGGGATATGGCCAAAGGGTATTGTTGATATTTCAGCTTCCTCATATCTTTTCCTCATCAGCTCAGAGGATGAAGCTTCTTTGCTTGGGTATGAGACTAAGCAGGACATCTCATTAACCCTCCAGACAAACCACCCTGGTAAAAGGGTTCCAAATCTCACTGGTGCTAAGTGGGGGTGCCAGTCTGCACTTGCTGCCAGCATGAGGAAACGTGCTTCAAATTCCATCCATCAGGAAACACTCAGTCCAGTGCTGTTGCCACACATTCATCTCCAAGTGCCTAGAGCTGTTTTTTGTCGAGGTTGGTGCACCATGCGTTGGGAATAGTGAGCCTGGGGGAAACTATTCTTCCCTTGTCTGCTACCTTAGCTGTTCCTTGTTCCTCTCTCACTTAGCACAATCTCATCTCTCTTGTTTTCTTTGCTAACTTTTCTCTTCCTTGCACTTGGTCTCCTTCCTTGCAGATTGTCCTCTACATCTTCAGCCTTGGAGTTAGCTTGGCAGTGCCATCATCCCTGGAGAGAGACCCACTAAGCCATACCCCAGCAAACAAGTCCATGGAAGTACTGGCCCACAGCTCCGCACCTGCAATCGTGCTCTGTCTCCACTCATCATGCTCTGTCTCCATTCTTCTCCACCTCAATAAAAGGAAATTTGAAACTTCGCAAATAGAAACCAGCAGCTACTCAACCAATACTTCCTGCAATAACAGGAACATAGAGCACCTCCATTATCAGCCAAAGTTGAAGGACGGTTTTCCAAATTTCACAGGCAGCTGGCACATCAAACCAAGAGTAATCTGTCATTGGGAGGCAGTACTGGATGAAGTCCTGGACTGGGGAGAGAGTCAAACATTAACTCACAGGAGACAGAATTAAAAATACATTAAATAAACCTTCAACCTCAAGAATGACATGCAGGAAACAGGGCCAGTATGTTTCCGCTAAAGTGGCTTTTCCCAAAGAGACGGACCAACAGGTACTGGGCCAATAGGCCAATTCTATTGGCTTGCAATTCAATTGTGTCCTACCAGTATTAAATGTTTATTTATTTTCTCGGTATATAAAAAATAGGATATACTAGCAAAAAAACAGTGACACTAAAAGCTATATCCGTTAATGGATGATTTGGGGAGAGGAGAGAATGCTACCAGGCATCTTGCATTATCATATAATGTAGGAAATAGAGAGGAAATGGCCTCTTGGATTCTGAAAAGCAAAGCAATTTGACAATTCTCAACAGTCTTATCTTGTGCAGAGATTAGAACCAGGCAAATAAATCAAAGCAGCATAATCAATGAATGCATTCCTCTTTCCTGTTTGTGAACTGGGGAGGAATGCTGGCATAGCATCAGGCAGTCAGGTTAATGCTGACCTAATTCTGGACCTAATTCAAGGTCCAGAATTACTAAATGAATATATGTGCACACATGCACCAAGCTATTGATTATATGTAACTCTATTTAAAAAACATATTCCTCTGAATAGTTTATAGCTGCAATTAAACATTGGACCAATGACGCGAACTATGGGGACGGTGATTAAAAATACTTGTACCAGCCTTACTTAACAACATTTTATTGGTTTAACTGCATTGGATTAAAAAATTATTTTCCACAGGATGTTGAACTTGCATAACAGGTTAGCACTTGCATCATTATATCAGGTTAGCTCAACATAGACAAGGTGCCAAGAAACATCATTCCGTCCCTGTGACCTGCCAGAATGACCTATCTTCACAGAATACTTCAAATTTTGATTAAAAATCACATGTTCTTTGATGAGAAGACTAATCTCAGCTGCAAGCTCAAATATTGTATTCAAAATCAGAGAAAACAAGGTGAGGAAATAGATAAAAAACATGGGTGCAAAGAGCTTAGCTGGAGGCTTGCTGGTGTGTTTGCAAGTGAATCATGTTTTGCAGTTTTAGTACCAGCAGGTTGCAAAATCCATCCAAAAATATCCACATTGACTCAGATAGTCAGACAACAAACATTACTATACCTAAACTATTTCATCTGGCTAGTTGGTGCGTCTTTTCCCATGGGGGCACAGATTATTTCCTCTTTCATCTCTTTCCCTAGCCTGTCAATTGCTACTTGCAACCACGCGCCATTTGTCTAGGCTTAAACTGTTAGTTATTCACGACAGGGCCCTACCTTTTATTGGCTTACAAAACATCTTGCACATTTTTGCACTGCATAAGGAAAAGGAGACTCAATGTAATGTGTTGTTCATTGTTGGCAGTAGCTTCCTCATTACCTTCCTTACCCCTTTGATGAAGAATAAGGCTCCTTTCATACCTGGAATAAATGCAATCAAGTTCTCTTAACATTCCTCTCATGTCTGCAAAGTTCTGTTTGTCCTGGGATGCTTCCAGCTATTTTCAATGTCTTTCTGTAGCCCTTTATAGTCAAGACTTTGTCTTTTACAGTATGGTGCCCAACACTGCACAGAACACTGCTCTGGTGCTGAAAACTGCTAAGTTTCTAGATAGAGAGATTGCCAAAAAGAAGAGGAGGAGGCAGTCTTCCAATGAGAGACCCATTTCTTCCCTCTTCTATCCCAAGCCATTAGCAGCTCTCCCAAAGCTACCTTGCAGGGAATCATTCTCCACTGCCTTTTGCTTCAGTGATCATTGACTGCAAGGTCCTAGCCAGATGAATTACTGCACCTTTGCCCAGGTAAGTGCCTGGACAGGACCTCGTTAGGGCAGGGACCCACCTAAGCATGTATGGAGTCATGTTCTCAACAGTAACACAGAAGAGCTGAGTTAGTTACCATGGCTATGTAAAGTCCTAGGAGTTTCAATTCATGAGTATGAGATTCAGCTTTTCCATTTGAAATACCACATAATATATTTCTAGAGGGAGCCATCACAGTAATGCTTAAAACTTTTTTTCCCCTCTCAAGAGTAGATACAATGTTACAAGAATAAACCCACGAGAATTGGTTTAATCATGCATAAAATCTTTTCACTTTGTATTGTGGTTAAACCTAGTTGAAAGCTATTGTTATCTAAAATTAAGCTTTACATTGTGTTAACAGTGACAACAAAGTATGCCAAATTTTACAATTGTTGCCAAACAGACAGTCCTACTGAAGGATATTTGCTGGCATGACTTCACGTACTGTCCCAGGGGAAAAAAAATAAGAAAAAAAAAGATACAGTGTTGTTCAAATGAATTCCTAATGTCCTAAAGCTTTTTTTTTTTTTTTTTTTTTTTTTTAAGACAAGGGCACTGTAAAAAGGAAATAAAAAGCATACCAAACTCCTCACTCAAACTACCCTGGAACCATATGAAGAACACTTCATATTTGTATGACCTGGATGAAGGCACAGAGTGCTCCCTCAGCAAGTTTGCTGATGATACCAAAGTGGGAGGAGTAGCTGATACCCCAAAGGGCTGCACTGCCATCCAGAGGCACCTGGACAGACTGGACAACTGGGTGGTGAGAAACCTCATGAAGTTCAACCAGGACAGGTGCAAGGTCCTGCACCTGGAGAGAAATAACCCCCATGCATCAGTAGAGGCTGGGGAATGGCCTTCTGCAGAGCACCTCTGCAGAGAAGGACATGAGGGATGACAAGCTGAGCATGAGACAGCAGTGTGTGAACACAGGGAAAAATTTGGATAACTGTCCACGGACAAAGCCTTCTTTTAGGGAGAGGGGACTCAAAATGCTGCTGGATCTTTACTGCAGTAGACGGTCTTTGATTCATCAGGTCTCCCCCAAAAGAACATCAACTCTTAGCACTGTTAATAATTTAGAGTGAAAATAAAAGCACCTCTACACCCAGGTCTACTCCAGTAAAGTCATTAAGGGAGGGGAGAAAAACTACAGAGCTGTATAACAAGAGGAGATATAAGACCCTTCGCAAAGTTAAAACCAACAGTCATTCACTGAGAGAGACATAAAAATTGGCCCAAGCTAAGTTGCACTGTCTAATGTTTCCTTCTGAAGGGGAGAGAAGACTGAGATAAATATATAGGTGTCAAAACCTTCTGTTAAGGTGCACTGTCATTGCTGCCCTGAGGCTTTCTTTGCAGCACTAGCATCCCTGAATAAATTACTTTTCCATGTCTTTTGCAACTGAATGCAACTGAATTTATTCTTCATCACACTCCATGTTTTGACCGGAACCAATCAAGAAACCAAGTGCCCACATGAATGAAGGTCCAAAACACCTCCCACAGTCCCACCAACCTGCACCTCAGTAGTAGATTTACTTTTTTTTGTTTTTTACTTGTTCGCTTTTAATGCTGACAAGAGTCTCTCATCTCTGTCATTAATACATGGAGATTAATGAAAACTGAAAGACGGCTTTTTTTTTTCTGTTTTTTTTTTTTTTTTTTTCTCCACAATGCTCCGGAGCAGGTTCTCTTATGCTTCCTATATATGAAGTATTATTTTAGAAACAAGTCAGGAAATTTTAATCTGAATCACTACAGTTTACATGTGGAAAATGGCACATCTGTTTCATCAGGCCCATAAAATATGTTTGCCTAAGGAGTTCCATATAAAATTACCTGAATATCATAATACAGGCATTATAACGATTAGGTTGTTACTATAATATATATACTGCTGACAACCTACTGTTTTACTGCAGTGTCTCCAGATGCTATCTCCCATAGAAACAAAGGGAATGTTGCATTGTTCCTTTTTTAAATTCATCATCGCAAATCCAAGACTAAGAAACATTGAAGTCACTGAGAAATTTTGTATAACCAAAATGAGAGCAGTTCTCATGACTTCTAGATTCATGCTTCCCGCACAGAGTTGCTGTCTTCTCCCCTTGTAGCAAAGAGGATTTTAGGTCAGGTACACCTCAAAGGAAATCTAGCCCAGGCATCTCCTCCTGCCCAAACTTGCTCCATAGTCCCATGGTCTCTATGTGCCCTCACACAACACTATGTTCCTTAAAGCTGTACTGCTGCTGATCATACACCAAGGCATTGGTCTAGGGTCTGATATCAGGATCCTATGGGTCATACACATGGAAACACCCTTGTGAGTGCTGATGAGAGCATGGAGGCGCCCAGACAACCTGCACACAGAACAGAGGTGAGAGAGAGGGGAAAGGTGCTTTCAGGAGGACATATTGTTGGAGGGAGACTGACAGAAGAGAAAATGGATAAAAAGAATGGAAAAGGAATACGGAAGAGAAGGTATTTCTGGTGGCAACTGGCCCTGATATTTTGCAAAATACATAAAAATAGGAAACATCGGAACTGGAAAATCATTACAGACAGCCAGAGACATGTGGGAGAGGTACCATTAAGTCCATTGCTCACCAACAAACAACATATACAAGAAATTCAGAGCTATATGAAAGCCCTGTCAGAATGCCAAGACATTTTCTTCATGCTGGTACAATTAGTACTTTGCAGGTAAAGGAACAGAGTGGCTGCACTCATTTCCTTAGTAGCTATTTTGTTGGAACTTAATGTGTTTTTCTGGCTTTTTTGTCTCTAATAGAAAAGTGTGTGATGTTATTTAATGTGACAAGCCAGCTTTCCCATCATTTTAATTTATTTTAAGGAGTACTACCACACAAAGAAACACACAATGCTACACAATAGCATGTCAAAGGGTCTAACTGAGGAGCAGGGAGTTCTTTCAGAACATGTCTTAGAGTGACATGCAATGCAGTTTTCATCCTTGCAAGGCTTCTAATCAAGTCACATCATTTTCTAATTACAGTTCTTCTAACTGTTCTTCTAAAATTCTTGTGAATAGCTGAAGTATTTGTGGCATGGCTTTGTTACAACTCATTTCTCTAAATTAGCTTCTACTACCTCTTTGGATATTGAATTGAGAGATTTAGTTCCAGTTGCCCATTCTCATGCATTTCTTCTCCACATTCTCATTTGCAGAACTACATCTCCCTTATCTAAGCTCACATTTTGCATCATTTTTATTTTGATCTGCTTTAGTGTAAACCTCCCAGCATATGGCAGCATATGAAAAAGATTAAAATATATCCTTATAATTGCCACAGTGGTTCAGCACACATTCACCAGCTGGAGAGTAATAGCATGTTTGGGGTGAGATACTGAAAGGCAAAAGAAAGAGTAATCCATCTTTTATGCCTTTAAAAGATTCTTGGATACTGCTTCTGCAAATATTTGTACATGCTGACAACTTTACGCAGAAGAGGCATACTGCTGAACTCGACTAAGACTGTTCTCAGGTCGGTTATGCAGATGGGGATGTTTTTCCCTCCTCACAGAGCAATATAGAGTTTGTCAGCCAGGAGGCTGCCTAACCATCCTCTGGAAACCTGCCTCTGCAGATAAAGTGCTTATCAGTCTAGCCCCCAACCATCCATCCTGGATAGCCTAGATGGAAGATGTAAGCCATGCAAAAGTAGAAGAAAACAACAAAGCTCAGAAAAGTTTGTGATTACGGGTAAGTTCTATCAGTTATAATCATCAAACACAGGTTTTTGTGTTAGTCAGACATACTTCTAAAGTGTATTGTAAGTGAAGACCTTTTTGTCTACCATGGCATTACATCAGTGGAGCTGGAGTGACAGTTCCTGAACCACCAGCAGCTTAAAATAGTTTAACGCCTAGAAACAGATCAAAGGAGCAGAAAAAGACTTTATGTTGTTAGAAAGAGGAAAGGTTTGAGCACCCCACTCAGTGGGGAGTCCCAGGCTACTATCCATCACAGCCTTGCAACCCACAGCCCTCAGAAGACAAGCTGTGGTTATGCCTACCCCAGCCCTGCTGACATTACAAGCAGTAACATATGCGTAAACAAGAAAAGAAACTGGAGCTAAAACAGAAGGCGGAGTTTCTGCAGTCTCCCTGTAGAACATGCTGTTTTTCAACTATGTGGTCTTTCATTCTTGAATAAGATCTCATTTTAAGGAGTCTCCCTCATCCCTCCTGCCTCATCCTTGAGATGATCTCAGTGCCAAAGTTATTTCCTTTTCTTTTCTTTTTTTTTTCATTTTCATCTCCCTTGTTACTCTTAGGAAACAAATTGCCTAATCCATAAGTCATGTCCTAGCTCACATCTGAGCTGAGAGCTTGTGAGATCGCCTTACTTTCCCAGCCCAAAAGTTGAGCAAAGATTATCCTCAGGACACCTCTGCAATAAAAGCCATATTTCTGAGGATGCTACTGACCACAGAGCCCCCACCATGCTTCGTTTCTACTGCACTGAGCCAAGAATGTATAGATTTCCTGCTCTTAAAATATATTAATGTAATAAAAGTCAGAATTACATAGACTGATATTTGTGATTTACAGCCCCAGGCTAAATACAACATGTAAAAAATAAGAACTTCCTGTGGCTACTCAAACAATACAAGTCTATGAGGCAGAGGGTTGAACTTTTCACCTACAGTGGAGAAGAGCTATTGTGTCCATTAGAGCCAAAAGAAAAGTGGCAGAGAAACATGTGCAATACCTTTTTTTTTTTTTAATCAAATAGATCAACATGACTAATGACTGGCCCTTGCAGCAGTCATGTCTAATTAGCAACTGCACTCGGACATTATCGTCTAATATTAATACCAGTGGAAACTCTTATTACATTCAGTTTATCATGATGTCATGTCTATCTTCTTGTCCTTCTCCTCTAAGTCTGCATGATTAACCTAGAGCAATATCATTCCCTGTTTCTAGACTGAACTAATATTTTCAGTCTCTTTCTAGGGGCTGATTTTAAGCAAACTGCTGCAGGCAGATAAAGCACTGCAGACATTTAAGTTTTTGCTCTATGATTAGCTTTATCTCTTTTTTCCTATCCCCAGCAATATCTCATTTTTATGCACCAGCATAATTCTAGTGACCAGCTGATGAAGCTGAATTGTAACGTACTTTGGCCTGAAAAGTGCTTTGACCAGCATTGACTGAAATACTTAGAGGAACACTCAACTCTTAGCAACCCGGCTTTGCATTTCCAGTACCCAAGAAGAGTTTCACAGACAGAAGACCTTGGCCTTTCAAACCCCTACAACAGCAAGGCCATGCTTTCCTGTTAGCGTCAACAAGCAAAATTGGAAGTGGAAGCATCTCTTTGCCTTCAACAATGTTGCTGAAGAAAGATAGAGGAGTAGTCAAATCAGGGAAAAATCTGAGGCTACTGATTAAACTGTCTTTAAGACAACTCATCAGAGTTGTCAAAACCCAGTGAAAAGGTTCTACAACCTCTAAGGTGCCCACTCAGAGCCTTTATGCTCTTCTGAGGGCAACATAGGGTTTGAATGTCACATTCATACCACAGAAAATCAAAATCTTGTACCAATCTCCAGGTTAGTCACAAGGCAGAGAACAGGACCTTGTTTTCTCATGTCAACCTGCTTCAGTTGCATGATGCATCTGTGGCAATGAGAGGGGGAGTTGGGGATCTCCTCATAAGTTGACACATGCTGGGTTCCTGTTGAAACTGTGGCCCCTATGAAATTCCTAGGAAGTGGACTCGGTTTCCAAAAATATAGATATAAAAACAACTTTTTTTTCACAGGTTCCTTGGTCCGTTGTCACTGCGTAAGAGTTTCTTTGACCTTGATGAGACTGTGGAAGAGACAGGCCCCACATCCCTTCAGGTCTGTCACTTCAACCCTGCTTCTGTTATGGTTGCAGTGCTACCACTTTGCTTCTACCCCAGGATACAGATACCATGACCCCACACTGTAGAACAAGGACACATTATTAATCATTGCAAGTGTTCCCATGAAGGCTAATGGCAGGAAATTGACCCTAGCATTGATGCTTGCATATAGAGACTCTTCCCTGCAGTTCAGTTAAATAATATTTGGAGGAAATTCTGCTCACAAACCTTGTTCTTAATAGCTATAAAGGCAGTTACTTTGACCTCTTGATGATGTTACATGACCACAAAAGCAATAGAAGAACACATACTATCATATGGCACAGTAAGGCAGAAATTACTGCATTTTACCAAGTATGCTTGGTGAGGTCTGTAGAGAAATGCTGCATCTCTGAGCAGACAGGGAATTCTCACCTGCAAGCTTCTGTGTTGAGACCATGAGTCTATTGTCTCAATCACAGGGGAACATACTGAAAAATACATCCTCTTCATGGCAGTTTAATGTGATAGAGCTAGAAGTCTTGGAATGCAGGAGTAATATTATCCTACCCTGCCTATGGAAAAGCAGGCATGTCTTAAAGCCTGTAAGTTTAGGGGAAGAGCATAATGTTCCCTGATATGTCTCTAGCTCTAACTGCCCTTCATTACCTCAGGCCCACAGCCAGCTGCATTTAAAAAAGCACTCTCTCTCCTCCCACAGTATTTTAAGTGTCTCTTTTGCTTTTATTCTTATTAGTTCCTCATGCTAGACCACCATATTAAACACCAAACGAGATCATAAAAAGAAGCAGTGTGTGCTCAGTTAAAGGTCACACTGCTGCATGTGAATTCACCTTAAAAAATAATTAATGGAACAACAGCCTGACATTTACTCTGCAAAAGGCTTTTTCAAAATGTGCTAGCAGAAGCCTGGTGCTCACAGGCTGCAATGTTTACTGCTGGAGGAGTGGAGGATCATTGTTATTCTAGAGCAAATAAAAGAAAATGGATCAAATTAAATGCTAGGTAAAGGAAAGAAACTCCTATAGAGAAGCCTTACATTGAATTCAATCAACTTGCTTTGCTTCTTCTTTCCACTTTGTTGCATAGGACTGGTGACTAGCATTAAAGCTAGCATTAAAGCAACAAAGCTGTTCCAATGTGAAAATCTGGTTGCATGTAACATCATGTCATCATGTAACATCCAGGTTGCCCACTAAAGCATCATCTATAAATGGAGTTACAAGGAATTTCCTTTTAAGGAAATGTCATCTTTATATGCAATTCTACCTATTTTAAATTCTGGCAATAGAAATCCCAGTCCTGGTGTCTGTATATTCTTTTAGTCACAGCCAAATCGGTGATTCTCAACTTTATACCAATTGCACACACACTTGATTTCTCTCTATGTTTTGTGTGTGCTTGCCAAATCGATTGCTATTTGTCAAGTAATATACATTTTAAAAAGAAATTCATGTCTTCATTAGCATATGGTAGCAACTGGTATTGCAATGCATACATATAAGTAACACATCTCAAAAATCACAATATATAACTACCACTTTTGCTTAAGTGATATACAATAGTTACAGTTTCTACCACATTTGCATTAGTACCTTTTGTATGATTTGTCACATAAAGCATAATTGTAATATACTTTCTGAATATCAGTACATATCACATCATACTGAATATTGTGTTGCAGTATAAAGGTAATCAGACCAGACTTTTAAGCTGTGTCATTGGCATTATGTGATTATCAGTGAAAGCAACAGAGGTAGCTGCTGTGATAAGGTGGTTCCTGCAATCATATGAGACTGGATAATTGACCTCAGTTTACATTTCAATCTGAATTTAATGATATGATCATTATCACAGCCTAATATGCCAGATTTAAGAAGCAGACAGATTTTCAGGTTTATTGCAAGTGAATTTGAGTCAATTTAAAAAAAAAAAAACATTTTAGATACCTAAAGTGACAGTTAAGCCAGTTAAAAGTCTATAGCTGGCAGGTGCAATACAGGGTCACAGATGTGGCTTGAGACCTGTCTGGGATAACTGGTCTCTGGATCCCGGCTTCTCTGCCTGCTGATCAAAGCTATTTGTGTTCGAGTCTTGTGTACATGCAAAAATCAGGATGAAGTACCCAGTAGCTAGGACTAGGTCTTTTCAAAAGCCTTGGCCAAGGATCCATACAAAAGGTTACTAAAGAGACAATGATTCACCTCAGACTGAAAAAAAAAAAAAAAAAGCTCATTTATGGACTGAAAATAGATGGATAAGGAAAGGTACACTTTAATTGCCAATTTTCAAGACAGAGTCAAAGAGGTCTCCTAGGAATCAGTGCTGAGATTGGATCTAATCAACATCTTTCATCAGTGACCTCGAGATGAAAGTAAAGAGTAAAACTGCCACATTTTTGCACGGTATTAAGCTCTTTTTTTGCATGTCAATGGCAAGAGTTTCAGGACTGAAAGACCTGAGTGGGCAGATATGTGACAGGGGAGCTTCAGTAACAGTGAAGGTAATAAAATGGGAAAAATATCTTACCCATTCCTGTGCAATGTGGAACTTGGAAGAGGCAGTTACAAATCAGAAAAAGGATCTTGGAGTCAATATTGACAGCTTTGGATTTGCCCCTTCGGTATACAGGGGCAGCCAAAAAGAAAACACTAATAAATGCAATAAGGCATCATTGGGAAGGGCAATGAGAAGGAGAAAACACTATATTGCTACCATACTAGATTTTGATAGCCCACATCTTAAGAACTGTGATTTGGGTGTCTGCATCTCAAAAAGGACATAGCAAAGTTGAAGTTGAAGTATGGAAAGGGACAACTAAAACAATCAAAGAGAGAGTGCCATTGCCTTTTGAGGAGGGGCTGTAACTGACTGGGACTCTTCAGCTTGCAGAGAAGGTTGAAGGATAGCATCCAACATGATATCAATATCATAACATAATATTTTGAATGTGGTGACTAAGCTGAATGCCAAACTGTTGTTCACCAGATGTCACAATACACAAACCAAGAGGCACTCAGTGAAACTGGCCAGAAATGAGCTTAAAAAGGACATAAAAAAAACAATTCCTTACATGATAGGTAGCGAATTTCTGGGACTTGCTGCTACAGGAGACTGTGTATGCAGATTCAGTATGCTTAAAAAAGGAAATAAGCAAATACATGGACAACACATAAATGAATTCCAAATGGACTAGGCAAAGCAGAATCTCGTAAAATTCTCTATCGGTGATTATGGATGTTAGAGAAGTATGTGGGGAATGATCACCACAAATGATAGGGCTTGCATGATGTCCAACATTTTTTGGAGACAGTCTGGCAGATTGTTTGCCTTGGACCTATTAGGGCATGTCTTTCTATAATATTCAAGCATGTCTTGTGATCTTCACTCTTGCTTCAGTTAAAAACCTATGGGATATTTGCAGTTGTCTTCAGTGGCACTAAAATACCACAGAACCAATGTATCACGATCAAGACTTTCTGGAATCCAGGACCAAAAGACTATGATAAATTAAACTTTGTTTGGTAAGGAGTATCACTCTCAAGAAAAGAAAGTTTAGAGAATTTTTATGGTTTAGACTGGGTAATCCAGTTTCATTACACATGGTAGGCACTGGGTCTCATCAGATTGTTTTAACAAAATCTACGTAAATACATGCTTACCAAAATGCAAAAAATATTATTGACACTTCACAATACACTCCATTATAATTGAGTACTACAAAGAAGCATGTTTCTGTCAGCATCCTAAAGATACAGTATTTTATCTATCAAATTTTAAGACAAAGATAGTAAAAGTAATTAAATATTAGAGAAAGGGGCATGAATAAATGGGGATTCCCTGGGCTTCATCAAGGTCTATCTAAACTTTATCTTTTCCTGATTTACTGGGACATTTGGGAGTATATCATAAGGACACTCTTACGATCAATGCTGTTATTTATGAATATCTGCAAAATACCCCTGAGCCTCATTGCCTCTATATCACATATTTTTAAACAGTGGGAAATCCAGACTACAAGCAAAAAAAACTCGCATGCTCAGCTTTTCCAGCAAACTGCCAGATCCCATTAAAGCTTATTCAGCTGTTTTAAGTTGAGTCTGTCACAGGGGATGATCAAAGCTGAAGAAAGAGGTCATTTATGCCAGTTTACTAAATATAATCTAGGTCATTTTCCAGTTGGGGAGATAATACCAGTCAAAGTACTGTGCTCAAGTCATACACCGTATGTCTGCTGTTAACCTCAAAGACAGTACACAGGGAACCATAGTGAGATTTAGGTTCCAGGTTATTGTACATGGTAAAATTATACGCTGCTCAATAAGGCATCTCAGTCACAGACACTGAGTAGGCATCTCGCTAGAACTTCTATAATTCAGAGTGGTTAACCAAAAACTACCATTTCAAATTTTACTATTTCAGAGCCTATGAAGTTTGTAGTAATTTTCCAGTTCCACTTCTCAGTTACTGGACGCACTAAACACAGGTACTGAAATACAAGCAAACTGGCAAAGATGTTTAGTTCCAGAAACAATAACTTTTTATCAAGACACATAGTTTTCACTATATGTCAACTTTTATGACTTCTACAAAATTGTCTGCCAATTCCAAAAACACACCTTTTTTTTTTCATAAGCTAATTAGTGTTAATGATTGGCTACAGAATGTTTCATCTCCTTGCCACAATGATGCACTTGTGTGGCCTTCTTTAAAGTTCAGATTGCACAAACTCCCCCTTTACTCTGCAGCCAAGATACTTTCCAAGGAATTCCTTATGAGATGAGCAAAGGAACAGGTCAAAACAGGCTACTGTCCCATACTACCCTAGATAAATCCAGTTGTACATGCTGACCTAGAAACATAGGCAGAACTGGTTAGCTCTAATTATAGGCTGCTAAAAGGCAGTTGTTATTATAACATTCATACACACACCAGGTCTTTTGGTTCTGCTTCTCCGTTTACTTCTTCAAAAAATTTTAAACTCATACTGATGCTAGCTTCTACTTTTTACCTCTCTCATGTTGAGGAAAGAGATCCTGTATGCCCTAGTGCCCTTGCATGTTTCTGGCTGAAGCCTTCAACCACCTTTTGTTGATTCTGGAGTTTTTCTGCCATTTAAGTGTTCAAACTACAACCTTTGCAAAACATCTGTCTATAACATTACACCAGGGCAATAAGGCCTCATATATGCCTTTATTGGAACTTTCTCCACAGAGACTCCGAGCCTCACTTTCTGATCCTTGTATTCACAAATACAGAACATGTCTATTAAGATACTGCGTAAAAATTAAAGTCAGAGATGGAGAAACATAAAAATTCAAGAAAACCACCTCTAAGAGCTAAAGGCAGAAGGAACTACTGCAACAAAGGAAATTTTGGAATAAACTTTCCTTTGCCTTATCTCTATGCTCACTCACACATTCAGCAGAAGAAAGCTAGAAGGCATCAGCGTGACCTGTGTGCCCCAGTAGCCATTTTCATAAACATGCATGTGCAACTGACTTGTACAGATATCCCCCATGTGTATATGGGCACAGAATCACTTCCAGTGGGCTGCAGAGTACTGTTCAGAAGATATCAAGTCCTGTTTATTTAAACAAAAACAAATTCAAACATTATACCTGGTCCTGATTTTTCCTTTTTTTTTTTTTTTTAAGTTTCCTTTCCCTGGTTGTGTCCCTTGCCTTCTGACTGACTTTCTCAATACCTGGACAAACCACATGGATGTGCACTTCCTGTGAAGTGGCCCTACTCCCCAGGCAGGGTAAAGAACTGGCAAATTACACAATAAGGTCTTAGTGACAAGGATGAAGAAGAAGCTGGACAAATAAATGACATTTTCCCCAAATAATTTTTGCCTACATTCAAAGAAAAAAACAGAGATCTATGGACACTGTTTAGGGAGAGAATAATGGGGACTGTGCATTAACTAAAAGGAAATGCACATGGACTGTCACTTATGTTCATGCACACAGTCTGTGTGAAGCAGATGATGTGCATTTGATACAGCTATATGTTTCACCTATTGACGTGTATCGACATACATATACTCCTACTCATGGGCCTTGTCATAATGGAAGAAATATAATCCAAACTGCGTTTTAATAACGCAATTGCACTTTGAGAGAGCTATTGATAAGTTTGAGTGTTCTCATTATTCAAAATCATTGCCACCTTCGGAGACTTTCATTTAAAGTGAGACCAGAGCTGATTTGCAACTGACTTCATTCTCTTCATGTCAAGCCAAGATGCCTTGTCTAGTTAAAAGTAGATCTGCCTCCAGGATTAGCCATCTGATTTCATTAAGACTTCTGAAAGCATTTAATCAAGATTTCCTCCTCTTTCCACATTCTTGCTATCACAGAATATTGCAGACATCGAGTGATTTGCTCATTTTAATTTTGTCCCCACTGCCTTTCAACACCAGCTCCTTGAACTGGAAGCCTTTCCTTTGGGGCCGTTGCCACAGTATGCCAATAGCATCAATGTCATGGCACATGCCCTTGTCTCTAGCATGTAGCAGAAACAGCACAGGACTGCAGCTCTAGGGCTTTGGAGCACAATCAATCAGGGATATCATGCCATTCAGATGCAGACTCTATCTCCCATTGATAGCCTGTCTTCTGAGGTTGTGATATTGATAAAATAAAGGTAATAGGACAGGAAACACACCAGGCAAAGGAAAAAAATATTTCAGCTCAAACTGGTAGACATCTGTACTTAAACTTATCATCATATTTAAACACATAGATAAGGAGAACCTAAGTCATGAAAAAAACAATACTTGATTTAATCCAGTATTTTGCTTCTGATTTCCAAGGACTATTTATAATTCTGGTCAAAGTTATAGCAACATTTTTGACAGAATATTAGTTCCAAAGAAACAGAAAGACGTGTTTCAAAGGCCAAGACAAACAACATATCAAACTTGCAGGATGTTTTCCTGCCCTTCTCCTGCCTTTACTCCATGATGCTCTCAGCTCCAAGAGCCTTTTATTCCACCAGTAAATGGCATGGCAACAGCTGCAATGCCAGAGCAGGAAGAGGGAGAGCAAGGACAGGGTGAAGTATGTCAGAGTCAGAAGGTTCCTTGGGCCCTATATTGAGAGAGACAACCACAGGAGACCTGTATTTATCCTTTAATTAAGTAATTCGATCACTGCAAGTTGAAACCTAAAATGAAGCACAGGGAATGCAAATTCCAAACTGTGAGCTAGACTGTTTATCTACAAAATATTTTATTTTTGTTATATCCTGGAGGACTTTTGCTGACTTTTCGCGTCAGCAGCTATATGCAAAACACAGGAGGTTCCTTCCCTCCTTGAGTTTACTGCCAATACCACAGTCTTAACCAAAACTCTGAGAAATTAAGTTCCTGACTCATATTCCTCAGGAAGGATAGGCCAAAATGTATTTGTCCATTATCTTCTTGAGAAAACTTATCTGTAACTATTTTTATCTATCGTATCTATCTAACTGAAAGATTACTTTCAGCAGTATGTTTGCTTGTGCGTATGCACACACACATGTGAACAGCTTCCAAACTGTGAAACAAAATCAGTACAACACACCCAACTGGACTGATAAAGATTGCAGCTAAACACGCAAAATGCATTGCGCTAATACATAACAGTTTCCCAATATAGGTATACTTCACTTTACAGGCCATTTACACGTACAGTCTTAGAGTAACTGTAAGTACAAGAGTACAATTTCAGCTAGTGAATATGGAAAATTCAATTTTATTGCTATTCGTGGCAAATGTAGTTCACTTGACCCTAATCCATCTGTAATATAGCACATCAAAATACCACATACATATATATTTTAATTATTTGTATATGCACATGCATAAATATGTAAATTTACATATAAATGTCCACACAGAAAAAGTTCACAATAAAAAATGTGTTCACCAGTCATTGGACATCATAATTGCTGTCTAGACTTTATTGCATGCAAACAAAAGGTTTGGGGACTTGCAAAATTAATATTTTTTCAGTCACATTCATTGAACAGCCTGACTGAAAGTAGCAATTAAACCCATGTACATATGGGGATCAGAAGAAAAGCACAAGTTTAGAAGTAGGTAGTCTAACTGCTGGAGATCTGATTTTGCCAGGAGGGATGGCAAGCAGACACCTGCTTGCTAAGGTGCTTGAAACAGGGACAAATTTGGTAAGAGATGAATACTGTTGGGTTCCAGGCAAGCCTCAGAGGCTAGAGGGTCTGGATGTAGCTGGACTTACCAAATACTGTAGTAGCTACAAGCCCTAGCAACATTGTATTCGTGAATAGTCTGTCAACTATAGGTCCAGCTGCCTTCAAAATAAGTAGTCAAATTCACAAATAGCATTATTTATTCAAAAGCAACATTTACAAAGCAAGTTTCGGATGTCAGTACAGGAAACTCTCTACTGTAGTGTGGGGTCCTTAGCTAGCTCGAATGTACAAATGCTCAATAGTCAGTCATATAAGAAAATAGGAGAAGGCTGTCAATCTTAAGGAATCTCCTCAGGCAAGTTCTCGACCTGAGGAGAGAAACACAGGTTCAGTCTGTCGATGGATCTAGAAGTTCCAATGGAGTCTTCCCCATCTTCTTCCCTCCATAGTTCACCTTTTATATTTTTCTACATTTAGGTGGAGCCTGAGTGACTGTAGTCGTACTTATTTTTGTTATTGATCGATGTAAAAGTCTCTCACTTTCATTTAAAAATATAGTCAATCAAACATCTAGAGCATGTCCAGTGAGGAGTGGTTGTGCCTTGAAGGCAGGTAACTTTTGGGATGGAGGTGTGTGTGGGTATTTTAATGAGGTTATAATGAGTAAAAGTTCAAGCAGAGTCCATCCAAAGGGGCTTATCTGCCACCATTGCTCGTCCAGCACAGAACATCTTGTAGTACTATGTGCCTCATCAGCTGCATGGCACCATCAAGTGGCCAACTCTGCAGGGAGCACAACAGAGTTTGGCTGCGGGGTCTTCACCCCACTCCACCCTCCATTCACTCTTCCTTTAATCTTATTTTATTCCTGTAGTCCTAAGCAATTCATGTTGCCTAGAGAGCCGTGGAGGAGGAGAGTTGGTGCATACCAACCATTCTGGAAGAGGCAACTGTGTCTTACCACAAGCAAACCTCTGTAATACTGTAACTTCTGTTAGGCCCTAGTTTTTCTCTAATTTCTTTTTTTTCAAGCAATTTTCCCACACTGGCCATCAAATGCAGAAAGTGCACCTTGGGCCCTGTGCAGTTCTCAAATCTCACAGTAGCAAGAGCTGGATAAAAAAAATATGGCTTCAATTTAAACACACAGGGAATAAGAGAGTTGAACTTTCCTCTAGTATCAAACCTCCAGAACATGTGAAGTAAATGGAATCATATATCAAATAACACTCCAAACAAAATAAGAAAATACTAGTAATAACGAAAAGCAAGATCAGAAAAGCATCTCATTTGGCAGAATGACATGCACTGGCATACCTTATATATAGCAGCTGCCATATAACTTGGGCAGAGGAAGGTAACTGGAAGATGTCACGAAAAGAAAATGAAGCAGTACAATGATGTTTAAAGTTTGTAACTGATCCATGATCAATCCTGACACTTTAACAGCCTGATAGTAAATTGGACTGGAGTTGGCACCCAAAACAGCAAAATTAAAGACTATCAGGAAATCCATATCTAACCCCTTGATAAGGCAATTCTGTTACTGGAAGTTGAAGTTCATCTAAAATATTCTGCAAGACAAATACGGCTGTGATGCTGTGATCAAGCGTGTCTGCCTATAAGGTCTTGCAACTGGAAGTCATGCTGGCCTCTAGAGCAGAGACAAGCAAACAGTGGTGAGCTTTGCAAGTAGTACCTACACTACAGTAGTACCACGCAGAAAAACAAAGACAACGGCCTAAAGAGATTTCTTCGTTTTTGGCAAACAAACAGCAGAAAAAAAAGATCATCTCAAACACTGCTGGCTAAGGGGGACAATCTGTCCATACCCTGCTACAAAGCAATCGGAAAAACAACTAAGATTATTAACTTTAAATAGGATACTATTACACAGTTGCAACTTAGTTGCCAGAAACAACAATATTAAAGTGAAAAAAGTTCCAGGCACTGAAAATTTCCTAGAAAGGCCAGAGTTCACTTTAAGTAGTTTTTGATTTTAGAGGAGAAAGGAAATTTGACACAACAGTGAGTAAACCATCATGAACATTCATGAACTAGAAAATACCTTAACAGCACTTGGGAAAATGGGACTTCTACTGGATTTGTGTGTAGGAAAACTTGCTCGTCAGTGGAGGGAAACAAAATTTCAAATGTTTAAATATATTAAATCCAAAGACCCTATTTAATACAAAAGAGAAAATTCCACATCCTACAAAACTCAATCATCTTATAGAAAACCACTGTCAAATACTTTCCTACTTGGGAACCACCTCAGCAAGAAGGGCTCACGTCTCTGCCAAAAGGCTGACCAACCTGGTTAGGAGGGCTTTAAATTAAGCAAGAACGGGGAAGGGGAGTGTCACACAGACAGGGCAATCAGTACCATGCAGGCAAAGTCAGATGGCATCCAGCGGGAGTATGGGAGTGGGGAAGTGAGGATAGGAAATGATTATAGAGGGCCCTCTTTCACCCTTCCTGGGAAATCTGCAGGCTCAGCTAATTCCCTGAGATGCCTGTACACCAATGCACGAAGCATGGGAAATAAGGAGGATGAACTGGAGATCTGTGTGCGGTCCCAACGCCATGATCTCACTGGAATCACAGAGACGTGGTGGGATAGCTCGCACCACTGGAGCGCTGCCATGGAAGGCTATGTGCTCTTTAGGAAGGACAGGCTGGGAAGGCGAGATGGTGGAGTTGCTCTTTATGTGAGAGAGCAACTAGAATGCATGGAGCTCAACCTGGGAGTGGATGATGAGCGAGTTGAGAGCCTGTGGGTAAGGGTTAAAGGGCAGGCTAA
>JAWLRI010000233.1:317429-365318 GCA_034781795.1 Crypturellus tataupa
CCTTCTTTGCTTTGGTGTTTACCAAGGGCAGCCCTGTAGAGTCCCAGGCCCTAGAGACAAGAGAAGAAGCCAGGAGAGAGGAAGACTTGCCCTGGGTAGAAAAAGATTGGGTAAGAGATCACTGAAGGAACCTCGATACCCACAAATCCGTGAGCCTTGATGGGATGCATGGAATGCATGCCATTAAGAGGAGCGTCTCCAGCAGGTCAAGGGAGGTGATCCTGCCCCCCTACTCAGCCCTGGTGAGGCCACATCTGGAGTTCTGGGCTCCTCAGTACAAGAGGGATGTGGAGCTGCTGGAGAGAGTCCAGCGCAGGGCCACGAGGATCATCAGGGACCTGGAACATCTGCCCTATGAGGAGAAGCTGTTCAGCCTGGAGAAGAGAAGGCTGAGAGGGGACCTGATTGGTGTCTATAAGTACCTCAAGAGAGGCAGTGAGGAGGATGGGGCTGGCCTCTCTTCAGTGGTGGCCACCGACAGAATTAGAGAAAATGGCCACAAACTGAAGCATCAAAGATCTTCAAAACCTACTTGGGTGCAGTCCTGTGCCACATACTCTAGGTGACCCTGAGTGTGCAAGGGGATTGGACTAGATGACCTCTAGAGGTCCCTTCCAACCTTAAGCATTCTATGATTCTAGAATAACAACTTGATTTGCCTAAAAATACTGGAAAACATAATCAGGGCCAACTAGCAGCTCAGGAAAAAGCCAGAACACAAACTAAAGCATATATAACAGGAACTGTGTTAAATAATGAAGCAGCAATTGACAGTAGTAGTTAGGCTAAATTGCATTTAATGAAGCTAAATTTAGAGTACGTCTGCAATATAAGGCAGGTTTCTGATAAACTACTTGTTTTCACGCCAAGAATAGATGGATAGAATGGATAGAATGCTGAATGCTGAGAGCAGAGGAAATGGGGAGTTATGGGTCTATAAAAGGTAGGTAAAACTTCACATGAAAGCTACTCAAGTTTTGATTCTAGGCCTTGCCTCCACTTTCTGAGAAACAGGTCTGCATTTCCTAGCGGTATCAGAGATTTCAGACATCAGTCATCATATGAGATCACCACCCCATAGCAACATGTGTTAGAAAATAAGAGAATACTGTCTTCAATGTCCAGAAAGAAGTGAGATAAGAAAATTTGATGATGGGTCCCCCCCACCTCCCTTAAAAACTTCAGACATCTAGCAAAGCAGATTAAGGAAGTGCTTCAGGTCACAAGAGGTCTAGAGTAAACAGATAAGGACATTTCAACTGCAAGCCCAAGCAGCCATGCAAAACACATCAGAATTTATTTCAGTATTGGTAGTAAATTTAGATTCAAGCTGAGGAACTTGTATGGTACCAGAGCAGTCTGTGAAGTTGAGTTTGAATGAGAAAAGGCAATATGTTATTGGGTCCACTCTACTCAGGAGCCCAGCAGAACCTGTTCTACTTGCACTCTACCTTTGTATCATACAATATTTATTTCCCTGTAAGAAAACGCAGGAAATAAGGCATGAAAGGAGACAGGTCTGCTAATGCAGCTGCCCATTAGGAGACAGTACTGATATGCTCCTCTGCTGTATCCCTCCTGCAAAACCATTCACAGCTTGATGAAAACATTGCCTGACAGAGCTCAGGACGCTCATGGAAAAGGAACTGCTGGTATCAGCATAATGCAAACAGATGAAGGAACTGTTCACAAAAAGCACTGCTCAAACAGAGGAAGAATAAAAGAACAAGTTTATTTGGTAGCTGATGATCAAACTTTTACTATTTTACTGGTAGCTACCTTTTTTAATTTTAGCCCAAAATGATACATAATATTAAAAACAAACACAACCTAAAATACACCCAATAGTATAAACAAAGTCATTGCACTCTAGATTACCGTATGAAAGCTTAACTTCAAACAAATACCATCATTATATGAAGCACACAAGAGTAAAAAATTCAAAGTAACAAACTCTAAAATCTAATTATTTTAAACAACCTTCTTAAATAAACTAGAATACTAAATCCACATTCAGACATTTAAGAGTGTATGGAGCCTGAGCACTCGCATTCCTTAGAGCAGCAGTAACACTTCCCCATTCAACACGGGAGATGCTGATGGCAGGTCTGCATGCTCAGCCTTCTCCTGATCCATTTGAACACTAGTATCAGGCAAATGTAATTGGGCAGCTATCTGTAACAAAAGCTTTATTTCTTTTAAAAAATCAGACTCGGGATCTGAAACACTTTACCAACTCAACTTTTTGTCATGTGTTTCCATTGTTAAAGGTTGATATTTATAGCCCAAACAAGCTTTTGTTGTAGAGCTATGCATAAGAGGAGTCTATTCTGTCATTGTGGGAAATTAATCTTTTCTCTCTAGGGTATTATTTGTTTCTAACTTCATGGTATTAATGCTGTTATTATTCCTAGCAGAAATAATCCCAAAGACATTTCTAGGTTCAAAGAAGGTTATGCCATTTTATTCAAATCATACATATATATAAAAAATATATGCCCCTTTAGTTTATCGGAAATAATTCAAAACTAACTTTCCTTCATGACAAGGATCACATGAATTTTAAGGCCAGCTCTTGAAGTTCAGTAAAATATAAGCATGCAGAAGAAAATCACCCATGATTATGCAGATTGCCTAATTAAGATTTAGAATAAACAAGATGGGGTTAAAATGCAATATCTGTATACATTATGAAATTTGGTACTTAAGTTCATCACTGTGTAGCTAACCAAAGCAACAGATAGGAAACTTTTTTTTTTTTTAATCACAAGGAAGTTGTAGTTCATGTACTCCACTTCCTTTCTCTAAGGGAGGAGAGGAGGAGGAGAAAAAAAAAAAAAAGCACGCTGATATTTTCCGTTTACTTTCCTAGGCATTGAAGGAACCATGTACCAGCAGTTCAGATTAATGGAAACCACTTCTACTCTTTAAATTAGGGCACTTACCATTTTTTGATGCAGAATCTGCAGATAAGAGTGTTCTAGATAAAATTTAGAGAACTACCTCAAAAAATGTTACTCCTTGTGCTCTGAATCAAAACATATGGCGATATTTGCAGGGCTAGCTGCAAATGATTTTACTGTCTTCTTGGAAGCTCTTTGATAGGAGCTGGAAAAAATTTGCTTCCTCATTCTTTGTGCTCCTCTGCTTTCTGGAAACAGAGCAGGGAACACAGCTGAGTTTTTCAGACTAGGCTTGCTCCACGATCATCTCAACTTTTTAAGCCAGCTATGACAAAGTTTGATAGGACGGCTATTAATCACTTCTAACCCTACAAGGCTCTAAACTTTCAGATCACAGAACATTCAATATTACTAGTCGTGGAAAAGAAGTGTAATTCCTTCCATAGGTTCTTATGGTTGCTTTTGGGCTTGTACTCATAGTTGCACTCATAGTAAGTGATGCACCTGGCTTTAATAACAAAAAAGGGAATGACAGTGACAAAAAGTCTGTCCAACACAAATGATGCAAAACTTAAAAACCAATCTACCTGTTTGTGGCTAGGGCAGGTTTTGCTTGCAGCACACACATGGTTTCGGAAGAGTTTTGAGTATCGAGAGAGGAAGACATCCCCTTCTGTGAAAAACTTGTAAAGCAACCTCTTAATAATTAGTATTATCAGTTGGATTAAAGAAAAAAAAAAGAATAAAATGACAAGTGGTCATCAGCAAGAATATGTGCACCTGTTAATGCAAAACTTTATTTTTGTTTTAACCTCCTCTGAAGCCTTTCCAACAAGCTCTGATCTGCCGTTTTGAAAAACATTATATAGCGCTAGCAAGTGAAGCAAAAGCAGTTCATGCCCAAGGGAGTGGGCGGATCTGACCCAAATGTGAAATTCCCTCCGTGGAAGAGAGTGAAGACAAAATCCCAGGAAACAGTGACAGCTGGGATCTGTGTAAGCATTGCTTTAGCTGCATATGCTGCCGTGATATAATCCAAAAGACAGCAAAATTACATTGTGGATGCAAATCATCTCTCTGAATAAGATTCTGGAAAGCTATGTGATGCTTTTTTTTTTTTGCAAGGGGAAGGGGAAGTAGGTAGGTGATACAGGAGATAAATATCCAGGTTAGGGTTTGAAATTTAATGGTTAGGAATCAAAATGAGAGGGTAGGCAGTGACTCTGAGAGATAACCTGTACAAAGCAACTGTTGGTAAAATATAAACAGTGGGAGCCAAAACACAGGGATAATTAAAACTGAGAAAAGCGCACTGGGATGGAATAGCAGCGAGACACCACACAGGCTTCCCTCCTGTGCTGTCCTGCGCCTAATTGCCCAGTGTAATGAGTTACATTTTTGGAAATCAAGATGGGGGAAGGGAAAGAGATTGCTGCTTGAAAGAAAAAGAAAATATGAGTGAAAAGACATATTCCAGGGGTAACAAAGTGGGCCTAGAGGTAGACAGGAAAAAGTGAGGCCTCTTTCTTGTCATCTTATTCAAAATACTTTGCTGATTCCTTATGAAATGATGTGACATGTACACTTCTTCAAAGCTAGTATTTCTAAATACACAGCCACAAATGGTCTCATTTCCTACCCCTAACACCCTCCCTACCCCATGGTTTAGTATCCCCTACTGACCACTGTAACCTCCTGCCTGGCCAGGATGTCTGTGCTGTCCAGTAGAGATGTTGCCAGTCAAAGCCAAAGCTCCTGCTTCCTCACACCTGCCTTCTTGATCTCACAAAGGGCAATTCTAACACACAGGTGGTTTCCCTTGAACTATTTAAACCTTGAAAACTAACATCTTCCATGCAAGGCAGGGAAAAGGGATTTAGTGCGTTCCGTGTGTCAGTCAACGCACGGCCCGTGTGCCCATGAGAACGCTCTGGAACCGAATCCCTCTGCTGGGTTCAGCAGCGCTGCTGCTGCTCCCTCCCCTGGAGGGGATTATTCCCAGGCAAAACCAGCAGGCTTTATCTACCTGTGGGAAGTGTGCAAGCTAGCTCACCTGCTTCAGAGGAAGGATTATAAATAATAGGTTTAAATACAGCTGAAACATATAAAAGTGTATCTTTTCCTAGTGGTGGTCCAGATATGATTTTTGGCTTGTCTACCTAAAAGAAAATAATTTGTCTTTCCTGAGACTCAACTTACACGATTATGTGTTATTTGAACCAGCAGAGCAAACCTTGGGAAAGCATGATTTGCACCTGTACTGACCCTAAATACTTCCAATTAACAGTGCTTTTATATACAGCACAAGTTGGTTACAAAGATATGCCAGCTGGGATTTTGAAAGAACAAAATCTTGCCTTCAGTAAGGAGGGAAGCATTAAAAATAATCTTTGAGAAATTTAGAGCAAAATATTTATTTGTGCATTGAGCATTTACTATCCCCAACGTGTGAGACATTATTAAAACATATTATGGTCACTAGCAAGGCTTGCTTTTTTTGGCCTGTCTTTTTTGACATGCCAGCAAGAAACAAATCTGTTCCAAGTCACATTTACCCTGTTACATTTTAATCCAAACCCCATCATGTGGAACATGGGTTTATATTTCTTTTCTCCTTGATCACATACAGCTGTATTAAATCTATTTTAGCTAGTTAACATCCCCAAGTTTAGACACATACTAAAGAAGCTAAGCATAAATTTAGGGGTATTAATTATATCCACAGGATGCAGGAACAACCACTTCATTAACATTTTGCAGCAAATTAGCTTTCAATAAGCTTTATGTTCTGAATAATCAAGATGTGCAGAAGTCTCATTTCATCTGTCTAAAAAAATAAAATAAACAACAATACATAAGGTTGCACTAAAGTTAAATTATGTGTAAACAACATTCTCCAGGTTGCGCAGTCCACTTGCACATTAACATATGTTACAGCTCTATTTCTAGTACCTGTTGCAGAAAAAAACAACTCTTCCACTGTTCATATTTGGAGCACAGATGAGTCTAGCAACATGAAAGTTTCCGCTCAGCCACTTGACTGGTAGTCTTTTATGGAAAAGAATAGGAGGAAAGAAAGTCAATGTGTGCATCTGAAATAAATCTATTGATTTCTAGGTTAAGTAATTGTGTTGTCAAAAGAAAAAAATGCATCGAATCACCTTTGGTGCTAACACAGTGGATTACACCGGAAAATTTACTTGGCTTCTCACAAACAAGTTCACAAATAAATTCCAAGTACCATACTAGATCTACACGACTGTACTGTCTCCCTGGGGAGTTGTAGGAAGAACACAATATAACATCAACAATGAAATACTCTTGAAAGGAGGAAGATGCTCCTTGACACTCTCCTCCTCACTCTTGAAACATTCAGTGGTGTATTGCTGGCGGTGGCCATTCCCTCAGGTTTGCCAGCTAATAGTAGAGACAAGGAATGTCATACATTGACAAAGAAAACACTGCCTATGTTACTACTGTGATGCGCAGCTTTAGAGGTGTGACGCTTAATGGAAAACAGAGCTACCATTATATCACAATTAAAGTGGAATAGTTTACTAGAGGAAGAAATGCAAGCTGATCTGCTTGAGGCCACTATCAGAGAAGATCCCAGGGTAAAGTTTGATGCAGGTGGGTTGTTGTTATCCAAATATCTCCTTCACAGATAAGTTCCATCAAGAGACATTTAGAATTCATCTAACTTCCTTAAAAAGCTTTAATATGGAATATGAAGACAGCAAAGATAGTAAAAAAACAAAAAAACTTAAAACTGATGCTGAAGAAACTGAAGAATAGACCTGAATACTTCAGATCCTAGAGGCGTAACCAGAAATATTATCACATAATGGCACATAATGGTGTGAATTGAAAATCATATATAGGTATATGCTGTATAATTCTTCTAGTCCTTTTTCCATTAGGTGAACATCTCTTGTACGTGAAACCTGATGGTATGTCACTAAGAGTCCCTGCCCCAGATCAAGCACAGACGCACGTGCGCTCTGAAGTTTGCCATCACTAGACAGATATTCCTGATATTCCTGTTGTCAATGCAGTCTCCATGAAATCGTGTTAATTGTTACCCCATTATCATCACCGCTAGGAGTCTAGTTCTGCTATCCCTTCATAAAATAATGGAGGGAAGTTGCTCATCAGTCTTTCTGGTTCTGCAATCAGCCACATATCTAATAACCCTCTCTTTCCTTTCACAGACATCAGTGACTTAATTTGAGAACAACCAATGTTCCTTGTTGTTGTCCAAATCAAGTGGACAATTGACAGGCAGACTCGGACAAAAGGAAGCATATTAAACATTTCTCTTATATTTCTTACACAAGATACAGGAACACAAATCAATTCAGTGTTGTGCAAGGATGGCTCGATATGCAGAAAACATAGCCCCCTCCTTCAGGAACCAACCACCCTCTAAGTAAATGCTTCATACAGAAGCATCCTTAACTAGCCACAACAAAATGATATGGACAAAAATGATATAAGCTGCCACTTCACTGAATACCAGACTCATACAACCACCAGGATAGAATTTCAAACAGTAGCTTTGTAGTGAAGTGAAACTGTTTATCCAAGTTGTCGCAAGCCGCGATCCTTAGGCCTCTGCTGCTCTTGAGATGATCCAGCACATGGTGGATGCTGCCATGCGCCCTGTAAACACTGCACAGCGGTAAGGCACTGGTGGGAGGAGAGAGCAGCTCTGTGAGGCTGTTCACAGAGCAACAGTGGAAAAGGCTTTTAAGGACATGGATTACAGAGCTGACCAGGTGTTCTGCATGGGAGCAAACAGTAACTCTGAAACACATTGCTCAAGCATAGAGAAATCAAGAGTTGTGTAAGTATGAACCAAATTTCTCTCGTTACTGTCCTGACAGAGGAGAAAACTAACACCTTCCCGCCCCCCCCAAAACCAACCAACCAACCAATCAAAAAAACCCACCAAAGACCAAAAAAACACATCCCCAAAATAAAAAACACTACTTTATCCAAAGAGAAGCGATTATGGGGTTAGAGGAGGGAGGGAATTTTTGGAAGCCTGATAACAAAGGGTTTCTTTTTAATGATGTTAATAATTCCTTAAGATTACCCCTAGCATTTATCATAAACCTGACTCAAAAGCTGAGCTAATGAATTGTACTAAGATACCTGTTAAATTTTCATGAGATTGGAAGATCACAGATTCACTTGGACTGAAGCATGAGAAAATTAAAGCACGACTTAAGGGACAAACCTCAACATATACAAAGGACTCAGTAGCCAAGACCCTGGCCAGAAACAAGATTAGATTTTTGGCATCTGTCTTCCTCAAATCCCAGGAACCAGAAGATATTACATGCTTTATGAGATATTTTAGATAATGCTGACTTTAAAAAAGAGCAGATGCTGCTTGGGGCAGTAATATGCTATCAACCAGAAAAATTTAATCCACATTAAGCTCTTCAGAAGAAGCAGCGCTATTGCATAAACTAAAATAAGCTTTTCAAGTCAAGAAAACAGGCTAACAAGTGGAAGTGGCATATGACGCCTCCCATGTGCCATGAAAGGGAACCAGAGCCATGCAAAGGAACCAGAACAAAGCATTTCATCTCACTGGAGATCTGACTGAGCCAGCTTGAGACAGCACTGACTGCATTCCAAGCACAAGAGTCAAAGCTAAGCGTACCTGTACGTGAAGAAGAAAAGCAGCCTCCCAAGTGACAGGATCTAAACATTCTTGCTGTGAGACTAAACCTAAGGTTTAGAGGTTCATTTGGTTTGATGCGCTTTGTCTAAACTACCTCACACAGGTGCACATGCCCATATGCACAACCTAAAATTAAACTTTTTGCTTTTAATAGCTCACACTGAAGGTCACAGGGAAAAATATTTAGGTCAAATCAGAGGAATAGTTGGCTTTGATTACAGAGAGGAATCTTGAGAGCTAATAAATTCAAAGAAGCCATAAAATGTGGGTGATATGGAACTGGTTCCTGTGGTTTTCCGCATCTGGGAACGAGAGAGATTTTGTCCTTGAAACTTGCCTCTAGCTCATTCACTGTATTAGTACAGCTGCATTCTGATTGAAATTACATGTGCAACAGTCTCACTGGTTGCAGGGATACGTATCTTTCATATTTCACATAGGAAGAGGTTTTCTTCTCTATTAAAGGAAGTGACATGACACTTTTCATTCCCAGGACTTCCTGACTTACAAGACTTCAGGAGAAACTGAAGGCAAGGAATTGATCAACATTTGAGATGCCACTGCTCACCATAACATGGTAATTACCTATTGTGACAGCTTTTATGTCGAGATCACAATTGGTCAATGGAGCTGTGTCTGTCCAAATGGTATAGATATAAGATTACCAATTTGCTAAACTATTATCTGCTTAGCTACTTGCTAACATTTTCAGATCCCAAAGTCCATAAAATAAAAAGTACCCTGAAGAGATTATTTAATACATTTACGCTAAACTCATGATGAGAAACAATGGTTAGGAAATTTTTCTTGTCACAGAACTTAAGTTTTCTCTTCTGAAACAATCAAGACTTCATTGCGTAGGCAAAGCAACTACAAAATGTAGTCTCAAACTCTTAGGTCTGAATATTTCCAATTCTGAAGTCCCCACAGCAACAAAGGTTGGGCTTCTTTCCTGCTTCCTATGGATTAGGCACCGACTCAAATTTTTCTTGGACTGTTCAGCAGCATAAGTGCCTGCTCTTGTCAAAGCTGAATTGGTAGGAAAAGCATATGTCTAGAATTTTTGAGGAAACAGTGGTTAAATCCCTTAAAACAAAAATGCTGTTTTAATCTCCATTCTGGTAGCAGTTCACTTCCAGTATGTTAGCTACACATGGCCAACTGGCTAGGAACAGAAGTAACATAGTAGACGGGATATGTGAACAGTAAAGATTTATATTTAAGTGAAACATGAATTCAGATTAGATCTGAAGCTAAATCTGAATCCTGACAGTCAAAGGTAAACATTTTGTCTAGAGCTCTTCTAAGAAAAATCTCTTATCCCTGGTTACTAGAAAAATTTTTAAGTGATGAAAAGTGATCCTCATTAAAAGGGTAGAAATTGTTTTGTAGTCTAACTGACGGCCCATTAAAGACTTTCTCTAAAAGTCAATACCAAAGTCAAAATTGTTTAGTATTTTTATTACTGGCCTCAACAAAAAGGTGAGAATATGCCCTCAAAAAAAGATATCCTTCTCTAGAGATCTTTAAAACCTGCCCGGATGTGACCCTGTGCCACGTGCTCTGAGTGTCCCTGCTCGAGCAGGGGGTTGGACTAGATGATCTCTAGAGGTCCCTTCCAACCTCAACCATTCTGTGATTCTGTGATACCATCAAACTTGGAGGAATGTGAGGAATGAAATGCTGGAGGCCAAGTCTTTAACTCAAAGGGATTGTGACAGGTTTGGGAAAGACACTGACAGAAACCTTCTGAATTTCAATACAAGATTTTGCAAAGTCCTGTATCTGGGACAGACAAGCTCCTATAACAGTAGAGTCTGGGTAGAAAGAAGCTTTTGAGAGAAGAGCTTGGAATATGCCAATGAGCAAACTGAACATGAGTTTCATGATGCCCTTACTATGATGAGGACTAACTGGACCATATTAGTGACCATATAGCCAAACAAGTGGAGAGAGATGACTCTCTTACATATTTGTAAACACACAGCTGAAGTACTGTGCTCAGTTTGGGACTCCTCAGTAAATAAATAAAAAAAAAAAAAGACCAAGACAAGCTAGAGTGAAACCACGACTGTATAATTAGGGGTCAAAGACCATAATACATGAGGAAAGGGTGGTTTGCTCAGTATTGAATGGTCTGAAATGGGATTTTACTGCTCTCTTCCACTACTCTATAGATGGTTATAGAGAAGACTAAGCCAGACTCCTCTCAGAGATACACAGTAAAAGAATGAGAGGAAACAGAAAACTGTATCAAGGGAAATTTCAGTTCAGTATTTGGAAAAACAAACAAAACCCCTGCACACAATTCACCATAAAAGGTGCCCAGAAAGTAGTGATGTCTCCATCCCTGAAGATGATGAAAACAAGGCACTGGACAAAAGTCAGATCAACTTTAGTCCGAGGGGTAGGACCAGATGATGCAAAGTCACGATCCATCCCAACCTGAACTACTCTATGCCTCTAAGATATAAAAGCATTAAGAACACGTCAGAGACTTGTGATCGAATCTTCAAGTACTCAGAAAGATAAATAAAATATACAGTGCTTCCAAAAACTCAAAGCCATTTAAGATTGTAAAGCTAGGTGATTAGCACACAAGTAAAAATCCGTAAGCTCAAATTAATGCAAAATAGAAAAAACAGCTTATAACACAGGACTGCAGAAGTAAACTGTTTAGAAGATTAATATGCCACTGAGGCTCACTTCATGAAAACATATACTTGGAGCATGGTAAGGGTGTTGAAGTGAGACTACTCCACAAGAAGTGAAACTAAAAAGCTTTGAGCTACTTGGAGTACACAGAAATAGAAAACATGAATATTATCAATATGACTGAGAACTATTATTTTCTGGGAGAAAAAAAAAGTGATGCATTTAAAATTGATCCATAAAAAATGCTTGTATGAGAACATTTCACTTCAACCAAAAAAAGTAATGCAACAAAGGAGAATCAAAAATGAGCACTTTTATGCAGAATATGAACGTGCACAGAAGCAAAACAAGGTAAAACAAACTATAAAAATTCTCATGTCTCAGGGAAAACCCACTATTTTGCCAGTTTCAGGAATAATTTCTATCTCAACTAAAAGTTAATCTGTATTTGCTTACCAGATGCTTCAGAGAAGAAACAAGACCCCAATAATGGCTATTTTAGAGGCAGCTTACATACTGTCTAAAGCTTGATCTAAAGTTATGCCAAGTAATAGGCTTACTATCAGGAGCAGAAGCTTGCTTTCATCTTGGAGTTTGGTTTTGATATGGACTAGCATCACCTGGCAAAATGGCTCAGTGCATTAAGGATTGATTGGTATTGCACAAATTGTCAGCAGCATGCTACAATTGCATTCGCTAAGATTCAAAGAGCAAAGCGAGCAGCATAGAGTCAGTCTTCATTTCAATGGGGTAATTTCTAGTCTCTAGATTACCAACTAGCTATTGTGCCACTTTTGTTGTCGACATTAAAAGCTTTATTAAAATGAAGATTTACAAAAAATCATGGTTTTTTATTCAAAGCAGTGTACACCATGTGGATGACCTTCAAAGAACATCACAATTATGCTCAGTTGAACAGTTCTTGATTATCACAGTGTTTGGAGCCTGGCAGAAATCTGGGAACTATTAGCATGATTGAAAATACTTTCTCTTTTTCAAAAAGCAAACAGAAGTCTATAGCTCCAGAAGTCTGATCATTTTAATCTGATATACTCTTGTCTGACCCCAAATCTCTATTATTACAAATAAGTTCAAATGAAATGCAAGGTACATGAAGCTATTAAAATCTATTCTGCAACAATTCATATTTTCTAGCATTTAATAGACTGATGGTCGCTCCATGCTTTCAAAGGAAGGAAAGTTTTGAGTAGCTGTTTCCTAGTCAATTTTCTGAAGTGCACTTACCTTTCCTTATCTTGCAGGGAAAAATATGGCAGTCAAAAGCAAGACTGACAACAGCCTGTTAAATCACTTGAATAGATAGAACAGTTAAAAGACATTTTGCAGAGTGAAACTGCAAATGATTACCCAACTTACTAATTAATTTATAATATACAGTTTCTCTCTTTTGCTAGCACAATGTATCTCAGCTTAGATCTACTGCACTTAAATGGATTTGATGATACCGTTAAGTAGTGACTGTTAAGCCCTTTTGTGTAGTACTATCATAAAAATAAAGCTACTGAAATGCAACTTACTTCATACTGACATAAAAAATCTCGCAGAATGAGGTAATTTTGGTTCACAAAAACATTCACAGTTGTATGTGCACACAGATAACTATTTTGTGGCTTCCCAAGCATTGAAGCATTGAAGACAGCTTCATAAGATCTGTCACATTGTAGTTATCCAAAGGTTGTACCATAAAATGTAATACACTTCAACTCGGTTAAAAGGCACTAGTTTATCTCAATAAATGTCTACACACAGGCAAATGAGAAGAGATGGAGAACAGAACACTACTTTTACAGGCTGCACAGAAAATTTTCACAAAACACACTAAATGCAGTACAGAAACAGCACAAAAAGAGTTTACTGCCAGTACAGGACTCCTGACCTTTCTACTTACCCTTATTATACCTTCTATCGACAGTAAATAAGACTAAATATGACAGTAGTAGTCCACTCCCCGCCCCTTCTCTCTCTGCCCCTTCTCTCTTCTCCCGCAGCATTTGATTTGAACAAAGCAGACAAAGGCACAAACTCTGGGAAGCAGGGTGGGAATTCTACTAAAAACTGCTCACTTGCCTAACAAGCGTGTTACACAGTGAGGAAAAACTACTTTTCCCCAGAACAAATTAAATTGAAAATTATAGAGGTTTTAAAAAATTCAAAGGATCTAAACGTTGGAAGATGATTAGAATGAATTCAAATATGTCTACAAATATGAAAGGATAGAATCAACTGATATTCCTATTTAAAGTTGGACATAAAAATGCTCTTTTGAGTGGAAGATTACCACCAGGAGACAGCTGATGTAAGAATGTAAGGTCACTTTTAGCAGGGAACATGGAAGACATCTATCACAACTGGAGGTAAGAACAGCTAGAAGTAGATATGCAGAAACTATTCCATGGCAGTGCTCTAAAGATACTGATTCCACAGACTATTTGAACAGCACAGTACTTGATGGACAGAGCAGTTTTGTGGAAGTTATGTGCTGTCCTGTACAACCGCCAAGAGTTTGCAATGGCAAAATTGCAATGGCAGAGCTAACTCCTAGTCAACCAACACCTGTTAGCCGCACTACAAGACCGGCTGAGCCAGATTTTTGAATCCAATATCCAGAGGCTGCAGGTACTCTGCAGCCTGCTACTTCCTCCAGCATGCAGTTGGGGAAGAGACTTTCACCAGTGGATTACCTTTGCAAATAAGAATAAAGAGGTGGAGGACAGAAATCGGGTTTCTACATAAGCTGTCCAAGGCTTACAATTCAGTATGTAGGGTATTAGGTGTGCAATGATTTTTATTGTAGGTTTATTTCCCCAACATATAAAATGACTTGCTGAATTATATGGCCAAATGCATGGTAATGGTGAGGCCTGCTTATAGGTTTTGTCCCATTATAAAGTCCTGACAATTAAGTTGTATTAACAGGAAAAATATCACAGCGGTAATGAGAAGAACTAAAAATAAAACCCACGATAGGTTGTACAGTTGTAAGATCTGAAATTCTAAACATTAAGAAATTTTAAATATTTATAGGACTAACACTACTCTTCTGATTTTCCTGATTTGCATTCTTGGAATGGTTAACCATGCCCAATTTAGAATCTCTTTTCTGTCGACATTTTTAAAGAGATGCATTCAAAGACTGGGAAGTTGTTTCTGAACTGATATATAACCTTATTTTTACCTCCTCAAAGTTAGCTTGCTAAGATGAACTAGGACAAACTAGGACCATCATGCCATGTAACAGGGCAGAAGACTGGAAATCAGTAGGCTAAAATGCAGTATCGACTGACCACAGACACTGTCACTGTTTAGAAACAGTGTAAGT
The DNA here is from genome assembly GCA_034781795.1 of Crypturellus tataupa. NCBI lineage: Eukaryota > Metazoa > Chordata > Aves > Tinamiformes > Tinamidae > Crypturellus > Crypturellus tataupa. The sequence goes on from JAWLRI010000233.1 coordinate 332,023, forward strand.
CAGGAGGGACCACTGCCTAAGGAGAAAGAAGTATTGATTACAAATGAGTCATTGTCACACATTCAATCCATTTCACTGACTGTATCACAATAAAAAATGACTTTGTATACCACCATGATAGATTTAAGTCATCCAGGCACACTTAAAGACCCTTCCAATAAACTGTATCATATCATTATTTTTGTAAATCTACTTAAACCTCAGGACAGATTTGCACACCTGTCCCAGTAAGAGCTGGATGAAGTCACGGAAAAATACAAGAATTTGTGTGTAATGCTGCTAAAATAATGAACTAAACTGACTAAATTAACTTGGAATGGCAAATCTTAAACAGCCATAAGAGCCAAATACAATTCCACACATGTTTCGCATGAGTCTAGATTTAATTTGCTTTACAGGACAATTGGCCAAACAATGACATTTATCATAAAAATATCCTCTCCATTATGTAAATCTCATTTTTCTTTCCAAAAGGAAATTCTATGTATACTCTTGAGCATTCAATATCTTGTTTTTAAGTTCAGCCTTTGTAGTTTTTTCTTAACAAAAAAAGCAATCCAGGTTAAAAAAAATGCAGACTAATGTAACATAGTTGTATTGCTTTTGGCTACCTTAACTTTAAACACCCATTCCAATTTAGCTATTTTTCTTTAGGTTTTATTAGAAAAAAAAAAGCAGCAGATCAACATTACAATTCAGAGTCTAATCTAAATATGCACTTGACAATGAAGCACATCTGAAAATGAAGTGAAAAACCTTCAGTTTTGCCAGTCTCCTGCTAGTCAGTCATGAATCTTCACAGGTTTTCTGATGGCCAAAATCAAACAAGTAACAAAAGATTTATTGCTATGAAAACAAATTCATTGTACAGTAGTATGAGTCCTGGGTGCAAAGCATATTCAGTCAAGTTAACTTAAGGTTTTCAAAGTGTACTAAAACCTTTTGTTTGGCCATGAAAGGCCACAAGCTGACTCAAGTATAAACTGAAACGGCAGGTGTAGACAAAAGTGTTTGACAGCATGATAACCTTCAGTTTTCAGACAGTAAAAGATACAATTCCGACAGCCCAGAAATTAAAATGGAAAACGTTCAACTGACATTTAAGGAGCTAAATTTATTCTTAGGCTCATTTTGTTTGCACCCAAAATAATTTTAGACCAACCAGAAAAAAAAAAAGCATGGACTATCACACAATTAAAAAAAATGCCTTTTGATTTGGTTATTTCCCCCCACTGAGGTATAAAATCTACATATAAATTTGATACGTCACTATAACAAACTGTACTTTTTATAGTTTTGATTTTGTTTCCATTAAACTCTGTTTACTTTTTTTTTTTTTTTAAACAGAATTCTTATTTCTTGTTACTATGGTCTGTAGCTGTTTGCTTCATTTATGTGTGGATCTGTATGTAGTAAGCTGGTTACCACCACTAACCAGGAAAGAGATTCTTAGAAATGTCTTCATTACAACAGCACTTTCAGCAGAGGTTACTGATGTGCAAGCAAACTACAACAATATGCGTCTCACCAACCAGAATATTTCATTGACTACATTTCCATCATCCAAATGTTCCCTCGGTTATTCGCTGGAAGAGACGCTCTCAATCTTGTAAACGTCAGCGGGCGCAGTTTCTCTACTATGTGTGATAGTTTCACTTCCTTATTACAGAAAGGCTGATTCACAGCTACTGAAAAGCTGCACAAGTTACAAGTTCTAACAGCCCATAAACTGTGTATATCCTGCAGGGCAGAAGTTTTCGTCTGTTGCTACTTAACAGCGTAGCCAGAGCATTAGCCGAGGTAGCCCAGTCAATCCTTGCTTCTCTGTAGAACCTCTCAGAATATTTCTGGAAGGGTGACATTGCGAAGCAGCCACTGCTGTGAGCGGCTGCCATTGCAGTCTCTGATGCTGGGTACCTGGCTGTCTTCTTCGGTGGCTTTGTCCAGGCACTGGTTACTGTTCACATGCAACAGGGTTAATTTCTTGAGGAGAAAATAAAAAGGAATAAAAGTCAACAGAACATTTTTAATGAACATTAACTTTCTTCCCTAGATAAAACAGGAGCTAGACAAGACCTTTTCCGTTACTGACTCAAGTTCTCAATTCTAAAGAGGACTATACAACATGAGAAACAGTCTAAACAGTCTAGGAAAAACGGAACAGTCACACTTTGAAATGACCACCTTCAAACACAATTCTTTAAATAAGACTGTACTGCTGGGGATCTTTGAGAGGGTAGAAATTAAAATTTGGTGCAATGTATGTATAGACTTTTCACAGAATGGTTGAGGTTGTAAGGGACCTCTAGAGATCATCTAGTCCAACCCTCTTGCTCAAGAAGGGACACCTAGAGCACATAGCACAGGACTGCATCTGGGCAGGTTTTGAACATCTCCAGAGAAGGAGACACCACAACCTCTATGGGCAGCCTGTTCCAGAGCTCTGTCAACCCCACAGTAAAGAATTTCTTCCTCACATGGAAATGGAACTTCCAGTGTTTTAATTTATCTCCATTACCTCTTGTCCTGTCACTAGCCACCACCAAGAGGAGTTTGGCCCCATCCTCTTTACATTCTCCACTCATGTAGTTTTACATATTGATAAGATCTCCCCTAAATCTTCTCCAGGCTAAACAGACCTAGCTCGCTTAGTCTTTCCTCACATGATAGATGCTCCAGTCCCTCAATCACTTTCGTCGCTCTCTAGTGGAGAAGTTCCACGTGCCTCTTGTATTGGGGCACCCAGAACTGCACACAGTACTCCAGGTGTGGCCTCCTCAGAAGTGAGTAGAGGGACAGGATCACCTCCCTTGACATGCTGGCAATATTCCTCCTGATGCAGACCAGGATCCCACTGGCCTTTTTGGCCAGGAGGACACAATCTGCAATACACTGCTACCAGGCACTGCCCTTTGAGAAAAGAGGTCTTTGAAAGTTGCACTTCCTGCCACTGTACTACCGACATTCACGAGTGCCCCAGACAGTCTATGGCGCTGAGTGAGTGTCAGTATTTCTCTCACTTAGAGAGCACAGCCAAGATGCTGAATTGACTGAAAAGTAGCAGAAGAATAGGTAGGCCATATATGCATGGGTAGTAGCAAAGGGTAAAACAAATAAAACCAGAAAATATCAAAACCACCCCCCATACTTCAATCTCCTGAACTCAGACAACAGCTGGAGAACAAACTAGAGAACTGGAATATATGAGGGCAGACAAACAATTCTAACACTCTTAGAGACTTTTTTTCATAGTACACACCAAAGGAGAAGGTGATTTCTACATACCCTTCCTAACTACAGAAAAAAAACCAACTATGGTGACAAAAATTCTTGCTAAGAGTTCTCCAACTGGAGAACTGGAACTGGCTAGTAAAGCACAGAAGTAAAGTTCTGTATTATTTTCAGACTTACTTTAATCTTATTTCTAAGATTATTTTATTAGTGGAAAACACACATATATAGAGCAAAATAAACAATTTTATGTCTAGAGATCTTTATAGCAGAAAGATTTTTTTTCTGGTTTTAGCAACCATTATAAAAGAGACTATTGAGTTCTTCCAATTAACCAATTTTTGCACACATTGTACAGGGATTGACAACCCATGCTAGCTTTGCTCATATTAAAAATGATCCATTCAAAGATTACTGTTAAAAGTTCTTTGGCAAATCACTGCGTTTAATAATATTACTCACTTAAATAAGTCAAGACTTAAGTCAACTTATGAAAGAATAAACAATTACCAAGACTCAGACTTAAGAATTTCAGGTAATTCTTAATTCTGAAAGCCTTTAACAGCTTTCTTCAATTTCCTATGAGTAGTTGCAAGCAATCTGCAGAAATCCTAGTAGTGATCCAGTGTCTCATAAATTAGTTGCCAGCCCAACTGAAAAAGCATAATCCATTCACGCATCTTTTCAGTCTTAAAAACTATAGCCTATATTAACATCTCAGTTACTGGATTCTGTAATAAATCTACTGATTTAAGTACCAAAATATTTTTAGGACTGAAATGACTTTTGGTAGCTAAATTATCTACATGCTCTCCTTTATTAAACAATCATTAAGCTTATAATAGCAGGAGTCGTCTTCTATGAACTGCCTTACAATTAACTTTCACACTAACTGATTTTAAATTAATAAGTTTGAGACACTTTTTTCAAGTTAGCTGAGCTATAAAGTCAGAATTCTTACTCTATTGTTCAATCACATAATTAGTTTTGAGAGCTCTCATAAAATTAATGATCAATGGATCATCTGGCAATGCTTATTTCATCTGGTAGTTTAACATACAAATTTCCAAATTACTTTGAACATTAAATACAAAGGAGAGTAGGATTACATAAAGATGCTTTAATCATCTCTGCCTTAAACACAAAAATCAGAAATATAAAACCTCTTTATAATTTTGGGATACTCATTTTTAATTAAAACAATATTTTCTTTAATCTTGCAACAGATGACACCATGTGCTCAAGTCAGTCCAGAATCATTAGCATTATCTTTTGCAGGTCCACGAATAAAAAATGCTTAAGCATTTGGAATATTTTTCTATCACTGATCCCACCCTAAATGAGCTCTACATTATCTTTCATCTAAAGATCTGAAAGCATTTTGCAAATATATATATGTATGCGTGTGTATATATATTTATACACACGCATACATATATATATTTACTTCTATGAACTATCAAAAATTCACCAGGTAATTAAATCAGAGAGATCTATATTGAGTAATTCCATGTGAATAAAGACAGACAGAACATAACTTTGACTTTGTTTCCTATTCTGACTCTCAAACAGTAATCCCACAAAGGAATAGACTGTTCGGTAGGCTTATGAAGACACAAGCTGTCTCATTTCATGTTACAAGCCATCAGAAGACTTACCACGGGATCATATTCCCAAAGTTGATTTCCTTTTAGATGGTGGCACTTGAGCATTGTTACTGGGCCATTAAGTTTGGAGACATCTAAACATAAATCATCTGTTCGAATTTCTTTGTTGGCAGTATATGAGAAGACCTTAAAAAAAAAAAAAAAAAAAAAGTGTGCCTAAAAGATTCCTTCTGAGGTGTAAGCGGGACATTTGCACATTACATTATTTCATTACTATCCATACTATTTCCCTTCCTCTATCTATTTTAAGGGAAGAAACATAAACAGTATATGAAAGAGTTCTTCATAAAAATATTGACACTGTCAAGTTGCAGACCTTTTCCTGCATAGTAGAAAAGTATCTCCCAAACTGGTAATCTTTGTATTCTGGTAGGGAGTTAATCAATTTTTAATAAAATAAAATTGAAAATCAGAAAAATTCTTAAGTTGACACTCACAAAAAATAAGAACATTAAGAACAGTATTTCAGATGTTTTTAAAGGATACCAATCGGCAAGTCTTAACGGGACATCTAGCTGTTATGGATAAGGCTTTAAAACCTACCAGTAACAAAATACCAATCGGCCTTCTTGTGCATTCCTTCTTGCAGTTCTACTCTTCAGTGATGGGGTTTTCCTAAACTTTACAAATTAGGAGAGACAACTACCGAAAGAACTAAAATTGTGTCCTGATGAGGGGTATTTTTCCAAACAATTCAAATCTTTACAAAAATATACTAAAACTTACCAAAAAACCCAATAAAGTTACACACACAAAAAAATTATCACCTGATTTCCACCCATTCCATGGCAATTGAAGATTCCAACTTTTTCGTTTTCCTTTCTTGCCATGTTATCCAGACATTGATTTGTCTCTACATTTCTTATCTGGAAAGGAAAGAGCACATCACAAAAAGTTATTTTTAGAAAAGGATTAGCTCCATGTCAAACTACACTGTCACCAGTTCTCTCTGCTATACATTGTTCAAACAAAATGCAAAGTATATAAAGAGTACTTATAACCATAAGGTACCCCCTAACCAAGAATCTCTTTCTCAGACAAATGCTAAAAGCCAGCAGATGGTCCTTTCTTTGATTGTATCATATTACAAACATATTACAAGAATGCATAAGACATTTGAACTTTGCTAGAGGTCACATGTTCACGCTACTCAGCTCAGAATCTAAACTTACTCTGCAACATATTTTAGAAATGGTAGACAAGCATGTATGGGGAACTCTTACCTCCCCCAGAGAAAAGTAATGTCGTGGAATTTGGGAATCAGGATAAACATTCTCCAGATACCAGGAGAAAGGCTTGCATTGGAGCTTACGTCTTAGTCCAAGTCGAGATGATATGTCCCCATAATCAACTTTAGTAACTCCTGTAGAGACCATAAAGACAGTCTCATTTAATGGCTGTTAATGAATTTTGTCTATGACTCCATTTAACAAATCAGTATAAAGCATTGCCTGCATCAAATACATCCTCTCGAATGAAAACTCATTTCTACGTGAAAAAAATTTTCTTCCAATACAGTATCATGCCGTTTATATTATAACAAAGGACAATCACTATCCACAGCTTTTTCCAGACAGTTATACTAAAAGGCAGAGCAACTACATCTATCTTACATATGGTAACATCTTACCTTTGTTTGGTAAAACAATTTGAATGCAATCACTTACTAAGTTGAGACAAAAAAAAAAAAAAAGAAACCATGTATTCACTACTGCTATTCTATCCCCAAAGGCAAGTGTGGATAGAATGCAGATACCTACGCAGTGTAACATACCAGCTTCCTTCTGTGGAAGAAGGAAAACTCCACTTTAACCAAATTCTGAGTCAGGAACCACTCACCAGACTTCCTTATCCATCTAATTGCATAAAGAAACAAGCGAAAACTAACACAGGGAATTAATCCCTTAATAATTCAGTATTTTTCCAGCATAACTACAGCATTTGCAGGAAATGTGTTCACCATTAGGTCTGATCATATTTCTGTGGTGTTTTGCCTACTTTTTTCCTCTCATTTGCTCTTTATTCATCAAAATGTGCCATTCTTGCATCGAACCACTATCGTGGTTGTTCTTTATTCTGCACATTAAGCTGTATAAATCCCATCTGTAAATAGGATGAGGAAGGTATGCATGATCAGTGGGTATTTATAAAACAGAATTAAGCACTGCTATTAATACTGCAATGATATTAATAAGGGTAAAGTAATGTTTAGTTTTCTGGTGTCACATTCAATTCACACTTTCCATATTACACTCTATATCACACAGGTCATAAATAATACACTACCAAGGCAACAAAAAAGGAACCTTCAGCCATATACCAATTTTAAATTTATTCTGTAGCCCATAAATATGCTATACTGGCCACTTGAGCTGTTCACAACATGGAAGCCTTGTACCTGAAGACCCCAAGTCACACATATTTTTCAGAAATCCCTGTGCTTAAGATGTAAATTACCTCTAAATTGCCTCAGCTTTTGCAGTTGAGCTTGATACCCTTTGAAGTTGCCCTATTGTGTTACTACATCAACCTACCGGCAGATAGTGTATTGCTATTCAATTAGAACAGTTAGATAACCATATAATTTCAGCTAAACATCCATAACTACTGATGAAATCTTTAGTATTCTAGATTTTTTTTTATTATTATTCTAAAGACCTCTCTTCCAAAGGAGCTCTGCCAAACATAAGCTTTGGTTTTCTAGCCATAAAAAAACTAGTCTACTTGACCAATGCATATGTTTGCTCTACACCAAAAGGAGCATGCTCTCAAGAACAGAAAGAAAAAAAATTAAAAAGACTTCCTTGCTGAACAAACCATGGCTGAAATTCTTCCTCTTTTGTTCAGGAAATGTAGCTGATAAACTGTTGTCACATTACGTTTAACCTTGCAATATGCAAAACTCATTCATAAATAATTTGCTACACTTATCTTGGGAAAAACATTTAAGATTGTCATGTGAAAATAAGAATTAAAGACACAGTCACAAGGAATTAAATGCAAAGTAATATGTAATAGCATACAACTGTGCTACTGGTTTTAGTAGTTTTAAATGCCACCATGTGAAGAGAACAGTTGCCACTTGGTTCTCCCTCGAGAATTAAAAGATGTTCAATATGCCCCACTGAACCATTTTTAGCTGGAAAGAATGGAAAGATTCTTCTCCAAAGCTGGGTTTGAATCAGACAACATACTGACACACAGACAGCATCAGGTAACAGATGGACTGGATATGAGAAATGGCATAGTTTCCTTAGAGGTGTTCTGTAACAAGGTGAGCAAATGAATCAGCTTATGTCTGCTTTCTAGTGTTTGTAAACTTGTTCCTAAAGGTTCATCTGCAAATTCAGAATTAGATCAAATTTTCCTCCCAGGAGACAAGCATGTCAGATTAAGCAATTAGGTATATAAAGAGGAAAGTAATAATCTCTGTTGGTTATTCTTCCAAGTACTTGGTTTTGCTTTAATAAAAATAGCAGAAATAGTACCTAAACAGTACTTCTACAGTGCTTCTACTGTCTCCACTGGACCATGCAATCAAATTTTTGCCAGAAAAAAAAATACTGTAATGGTAATAGCCTGGGCCTTCCTGGTGATTTCATCTGCCCCAAAGCTTGCGGTATGCTATGCATGCTCTTTTCAAATACATCGTTAAAGATATATTCAAACAATACAGAAAGGAATAGTCATATGGCAAAAGAATATGGTCAGTTATCCAGACAGACATTCAGCATTGTCTTCTACAAATGTAAGATTCATTTCAGCACTTGTCAATACTGTCACTGCTCTTGAAAAAGAAATTTAGTAGGCAGTACCAGATTGGTACCATTTGGTAATGTCTTAACAGATCTTTGATATACTTGCATTTTCACCAGAAAGTAGTAATTAAAATCTGCGACAAATTCAGACAACTCACCCAAACGAGAATTCTTACAATACTGGTCTTATGGAAAATATGGTTAGAAGCTACTCAAGGGCATCAGTTATTTTCTGATAAACATATTTACTCTATTTTTAAGAGTTAATTCCACTCTTAAATGGGAGTGGGACTGGGAAGGAAAGGGAAAGTTTTACAAGCCAATTTCAAAACTAGTAATTCCTCCACATCCCCTTCCACATAAAAGTAAAAATACCTTAACTGCCTACACACATATACATAATAATTTCTATGGGTAGGATAAGTCTTCTTCAGCTTAATTTTCTTTGCCATCTTATGAATATTTAAGTGTCCCAGCAGGCGTGTTGCAACAGCTCTGCAATCTCAAAGATGCCTGACAAGTTCAGTGCATGGCAATATATTTATGCTAAACTGATTCAAAAAAGTAGAAGCATGATGTTTTCATCGTGATTATAAAATCACTCAGTCATTTTCAAAGCATGAAAAATGTTCCATCCCAAGTCTATCGTCTGTTAAAATCACACAACTTATTTTTATGAAACCGAATAAGCAATAATCATTTAAACCTACTTCCAATAACTTTGTATTTTCATTTTTGATTAATGCTCATCGGGAAGGCTAACTCCCCCACCGCCATCACCAAAATTGAAGGCCTTATCCAATTGCAATCTGTACGTGATGAACCTACACTTACCACACTTGGCCAGGGACAAGTATATGGAACAATTAGAAACCACCTCTATTGATCCGATTTTGATGAAAACACATTTACACATGTCTATATGGTTCTTGTTTAGACAATTCTACATTGTTAGGTTTTCAGGATTTCTATCTGTTTAGCCATCCCCTATACAATGAAAGATACCTTCTGGGTCAAACTTTTTGTCAGCACTAGAACTTATTTCCACACCCATTATGGAATGAGGAGTATTTTACACTTTATACGAATTAGCACAGCTCTAAGATGCCTTTCACTTACGAAGGGGGGAGTGGGAGGCTGCTGACCAGCAACAGTACGAACAGGAGACTGCATGTAGGAGACTATGTAAAACCAGACTCACATACAGCATAAGGAAACTACCCAATCTCAAACTATATCATACCTTTATGTTAAGGAAGCCCCAAAACATGACAAACTATCTGTTTGATCACTAACAAGTAAACTGTGGTCAGGTCAGCTACTGAGCTGAGGTAGTCATGGGACTCTGACCTAATGGTTTATTGGTATTGCCACCGCTCAGAGGCATTTTCCCTTACTCATCTTCACACGCCTACTGCTTCTTCTGTGCTGACACAGGTGCTAACTTAACCACCCAACAGGGGTAAAAAAAAAAAAAAAAAAAAAAAAAAAAAACACCTTAGGAGTTTAACAAGTCAAATTAGTTTACATGGATGAACAAGTATGAGAGGGCCGTATGACCAGACACGAAAAGCAAGGCAACCTCTTTGCAACAAGTTGTTGGACTGACAATATTGGCTCATGAAGCTTTACCATAGACACTTCTGCCCTAGTATTTTAGGCAATAGGACCGTAGTAGAAGTTGCAAACAAGGAATTGCCAGAGCCTCTGAAACTCACAGGAAATAAGAGTCACTTCCAAATGTCCCAAATCCATTTACTGAAGAACTAGTAGAAAATGGTCTGGGAAAGGCATGCAAGAAAAAGTGGACCATCAAGTCAAACTCTGCTGTTAACTCATGATCCTAAGGAAAACTAAGGAGTCTAGTGAGGAAAGATTAAAACAAGCACCATTCAAAGAGAATACCTCCTGCATGCAGTGAGAGGGGTTTGATTTGGGCTAAGCAGCAGTTGCAACATTTTCCTGTCCACCTTCCATCTGTACCTAAGCAGAAATCTGCTTCTAAACAGAAATATGGCTATTAAAAATCATGAAAGCCTGGCAAGAAACACGCAACAGTTCCTACTAACCTGTACTTTAAAAAAAAGGGCACTAATAAATGAAAAGCTCTTCTAAAATGTAACTGTATTACATCGATAGCAAAAAGTTTCTCAAATTCCTACTATTCAAAAAGTAACTCCCCTCTGCCCTCCTAAGACAACACCAATTAAACAAACTGGGAAAGCTATCTGGGAATCTCAGACTTGCTTTCTTAGACCATCCCTTTGTGATTGCCTATCTCAGAAGAGCCCAAGAAAATCTATAAGAGAAGGAAATATATCTGTTAGTTAGGCTTGATAATTTCTGTCAGTAACATTACTTCTTCCAACACTGCATTTTCCCAAGAAAGAGAGATACCTAACTTCTCACCCAACCAACAAAAAAAGGTAGGTGCACACCAAATTGCCCCATTTTCCTGTTCATCTGCACCCAAGCTCGCAAACCAGCATCCGCTCAAATTCTCACCTTCCTCGTTGCATGAGGCTGTGACACAGTGATATACTGTCACAGTAATAATGAAAGTACACATTGCATTGGCAGTTAAGAGTTTCAGAGGCTATATACTGTAGCAACCTGCTGGTAGACTAAAATATCATTCCGTAAGTACTAAACATTTTTATTTTTATGTGGCAGAACTGCCACATTGGAACGTGAGTCCAAAAAGCCTTAATGAAATCTACTGTGATGTATTTGCTGTCTATAGGTGAATCAGGGGTCTGCATAACTCTGGTTAACACAGGAGGTACCAAAACAGCAATGGCAAGAGGGTTGTGAAATTCTACTTAAGAGGTCCCAGGTAGTAATCCTTGCTAGTTAACACTTACTAGTTCTCAACTTGCACACTAGAGAAGTGCAGCAAAAAAGAACGGAAAGCATGAGTAACAATGATAGCATCAGTATAATTTGTAAGTTCATTCTCTGAAACCATAGATATTGTTACATGTTAAATGAATTACACTACTTTTCACAGCTTTACGCACTAAACTAATTTCAATGTAATCTAACTTATTCAGGTATTACGGATGATTCTTGATACTCTTGGAATATCTAATATCATACTTTAGTACAGTGTCAATATGGACCTGAAAACACAGATAACCTGACAGTAGGCATAAATGCGAAGAGAAGCACAGCAAGAAAGCATTCCTATCTTATTATATAATTCATATTTCATTATATAATTCATAATTCATTATTATAATATACTAATAAAAATTATGTTCCACTCTTTTTTTTCCCCTAGCAGGAGACTGCATGTATAGAGTTCACAATATTGCAAAGCTACAAACAAAAAAAACCCAACAAAATACACTCACTCACCCACCCACACCATCAGAATAACTGTGTACGAAGTCAGAAGAATAACCACTTTCATAGCTTACAGCCTCCACATGAAATAGAAGATCTATAAATATGATATACAAAATAGTAGAGCCTTATCACAATTATTTTTACGGTTAGCATCTATCTTATGAGGAAATAATAAGTGAGCTGGGCCTGTTTAGCCTGGAGAAGACTTGAGAGGAGATCTTATCAATATCTACAAACAGTGGAGGGGAAGATATAAAGAAATGGGGCCAAAGTCTACTCTGTGGTGGTTAGCAACAGAACAAGGGGTAATGAGTACAACTGAAACTCAGTAAGTTTCATCTGCATATGAGGAAGAACTTCTTCACTACTGCGAAGGTGATGGAGCCCTGGAACAGGTTGCCTGGAGAGGTTGTGTAATTTCCTTTTTTGGAGATATTCAAAATCTGCCTGGATGTAACTCTGCTATGTGTTCTAGGTACCACTGCTTGAGCACGGGGGTTGGACTAGATGATCTCTAGAGGTCTCTTCCAACCTCAACCATTCTGTGATTCTGTGTTCTCAGTTTCCCAGTGTGTGCATGTGTGCATATATGTGTGTATATATATATATATACACACACACACAAAATATATATGCATATATGTGTGTATATATATGCACAATATATACACATATATAGATGTATACATACACCATATATGTCTGTATATATATACACACCATATATATACCACCATGTATATACAGTGTATATACACACACAATACATGGTATGTTTGATTTGATAATGCTTCACTAATGAAAAGACATGGCAGTATGCATAAGCTACTAGCTTTTGACTTCACCGAACAGGTTTTGATTCTTAGTACCAAGAACTTATTTTAAAAATTCTATGCTGTCTTAATTTGAGTGGCACATTCTACTGTGGAAAAAGAAAGGGATAAAATACTGTGGTCACTTGTTCTCAAAAGAGCTCTTAAAACCTTTAAAGAAGTTTTGACTTGTTCAGATTAACGCTGCACCATACTACAGCTTTTAAATTTCACTATTAATCTGCATTAATAAGAAAGTCACAGAGAAATACTTGTTTCAAGACACTCATTTGAATAAGCATATAGGGCATATAAAACCACAATATTTAAGTTGAATGTCTCTAACAATCTCTCAAGTTTTCAGACAGGATGTTTATTCTCTCTCTCCATGCTCCCCTTTCATCCCCCACTCCCCTAAAAAAGTAGCAGCACATGATCTGTAGAGTACTAATAATTTATCACTTCCCTAGCTTCCTCTCTTGCCCAATGGAGCCTTTTCAGAACATCTGAATTCTTCAACACAGTAGCATTTTTGTTTAAGTATTGAAGTCCAATAGTACTTTAATTTTTAAATCTTATTGGTATTTTGCATAACCAAAGACCTGCTCACCTGGGGAAATAATGTAGAAAAAGTTTTTGAATTCATCCATCCAGACTTCTGCAAGCCTCCTGTTATTTTTGTTGATTATCTGCCCTGTACCTCCAGGAAAAGTGTACGGTGTTGCTTTTCTGAAGACATGCCCAACATGTGAACAAGTTACAATTTCCAAAGTGCCACCACACTGCCAAATCTAAAAATGATAAAACAGATATTGCAAGTGCTATCTTTGCCGTTTGCCCTTCTTCAATTAGTATAAATAACATTAGTTAAAGTCCAGCACAAATATATACTACATGGAAGAGAGAAGTAAGTCTGTTTCCTGCTTGACAGATAAGGATGCTCTCAGTCTAGAGATAGGGTAGCGTGAGGGCATATCAGGCCTCAAAAAAGATGCATCAACAAGAGACTGTTGCAGAGCACCAGCAGTGCTGACAGTGAAAGAAGGAAAAAGGCTCACATGATTCACAAGTAAGCAACAGATAGTAATCAGACCACAAAGTCCCTTCTTAATAGATTCTTCATCTGAAAAAACCATGCACTTTCCAAGTAAAAGTTTCTGAAAGAACTTCCATTTTTTTCTTGAACCACTAGAAATGTCAGATTTAGGAACTAAACTACTTTAAAAGTATCCACCTATATAACCTGAGACAGTAAGTAAAGCAAAAGAAAATAGTGCTATTTGGCAGAAACTAGTGAAAACAGTGCAGGTTAGGTCCAAAATTAAAAAATAAATTAAGTCAAATTAAAAATGTGTAATCATTAAGTTAGAAATTCTCTATTTTGCTGCTTTGTGTGGCTGAGCTACTCACATAACAGCCAAGAATGCACACTGATGACATAATCCTTACATTATGCTCCCTAGCTTTTCAAATCAAGCACCTTCAGAGAAGTTTCAACCATTTAAATTGAAAAAAGGAAGTATTTATTTAGGATGCACATTCCAATACTTTTGTCTCCAGGTTCTGTTCACCAAACGCTTTTCTTCACCGACAGATGCAGTCATTTCATATGTCCATTAGATGAATATAACATGAACCGAACTGTGAACTATGAAGAGAGGAACCCATCATGGTCATTAAGGTCCTACAGAATTTAGTGTCATGAACACTAAAACCCTGAACAGAGAGGAATTTTCACTTACCCTGAAGGAAATTTCTAAGTTTTCTCCTCCCCAAATATCCATTCCAGCATCGTATGTTCCAATCTCCTGAAAGTAATCTCTGTCTATTGAAAAGAGACCCCCTGCCATTGTAGGAGTCCTGAACAAAAAAAAAAAAAAAAAAAAAAAAAAAAGAAAAGAAGTTGAATATCAGTCACTATGAAAATTTATTTTGTTTAAATATATTTCATTCTTATATTGACAAAATGTTTTTTTTTCCCCACAAATAGAGCACAGGAGGAAAAAAAAAAAAAAAGACTTCTACCTCTTCTACCTCCAATGTTAGTAAGTCACATAAATAAAACAACTTTTTCTATTAAAACGTGGGCAATCTAAAAAAATAGTAACTAACAATTACCATAAAAACATTTCTAAAGGGACAAACTGATTGTTTCCTTTATTCCTACTGGAATTTACCAACAAGACATCTATGCAGAAAAATTTTACACACTGGTCCTTCAAACCAATATGACAATACGACACAGCTCATTAATTATTTGTATACAAGATTAGCCTAGAGAGGATATGACTAAACATCAGACAACACTTCTCTCAATTTGTCATTTCTCATTACCTAACAGGAAGTGTTCGATCTCCTTTTCGTCGATCCATCTCTCTCTGAGGAACAGGATACCAACGAAAATTCAGCTTCCAATTGAATCCACCATAGGTCATATCAGAACCTGCCATATACTCAAAGGTGTCGTCGCTAATTACATCAATGATGGGACAAACTACTGTTCTCCTACAGAGAGGAAAGCATCAAAATCTATTAGTTAAAATGTCAGAAAACTTGTTTGTTTCACTACACTACACTTTATTTATACTTTAAGATGACTACACTTAACAACACAATATTCAAAAGATGCTCACCATCAAATATGTTTAAGTTTTGTTTTGCTAGGTACAATTAATTCATCTAAAGGAAAAAAAAACACATGTTTCTGACTCAATTCTGTCAATACTATTATTTGCATTTTATTACCATGCAGATGGGAAAAAAATCAGAGCTTTCTCAATGCTATTTTTTTAGTTCCATGGTCAAAGTATTTTACATATTTTAAAATGAAAATTCAATCATTTACTCTGGGGAAATATTCTGGTTTGCCATCAGGGATAAACAGTGATAATTGCTGTTAATAAAATATAATTACTGTATAAAAGCCTACAGAAAGAGACTTTTTTGACCATTATCCTGACATTATTAAAATTAATATTTTTTATTATGTATCTTAATCATCTTAAAAACACTTAAATAAACACTGCCCTCTACTAGGCTTCCTCACCTGAAAAAATACATAAAAGGATACAAGAGTCGCAACTAAACTAAAAGGACCTACTTAGAACAAGTCAGAAGAATAATTTAAATATGACAGTTTCACAAAAATGTGTATAGATGGTAACGTGAAGCTTAGTATTATGTTTAACATGGTTCTGAACCATCTTTTTTATTACTTGCTTTTTTCATTATGTGATGTTACATACTATAATGCTGTGACTTATAGTGACTTATATTAATAAATGTAACACCAAACCCGAGCTGTGCATTACAGTACTTAAATCAATGTCCAGTTTAGTCTGTTCGCTAACAGAACAGTGTGCAACTGCAGAATTACTACGCAGGTGCATGGATGTTTTATAAAACAGACCAGTTCTCTCACTTTTTTTTTTCTTCTCACTACCATTTCCATCACACTATGTGATTGTGGATACACTCACTGTGATTCCAGGAATCCACGCCATGCCACAGAAATTCTATTCATTCCCAGGTAATCTACAACCCAAATATATCATGCAATAAAAGAATCACAGAGAGAACCTAAAGCCAGTAAATCTGACAGGTCTTGCCTAATGTTGGTTTTATGGGTGATCAAGATCACTTCTTCTAGTAGTATGTTCCCAAATTTATGGAGGAGTGGTTTAGGCTGTAGAGAGAAGAGCTCAAATACCACAGGTCTCAACTCTATATATGCTGAGATATTCTGGTATTTAACAATTATCACACAGATCCTAATAAAAGTTTCAATTTGTACCCAGTTTTACTTTTTAAAAAGTTGTGCTAAATTAGTATTTTATTGTAATGCTAATAGAAAATGTAGTGTTAATCCAGTCATTTGAAAAGTAGATAAATATTTGCTTGTAGGTTATATGGTAATATTTAGACCACTTCTTACTAACCTGCAAACAACAGCATACACCAATAGATGAAAAAATTACCTGTCAGCTTTGATCCTTGCCAGCAGAGGTTCAAGCCAGCCTACTGTACATTCACAATGAGCATCTAAGAAGGTGATGACCTGGCCTTTAGAAGCAGCAGCCCCCTTTAATCTGGCTCTAATCAATCCAGAACGCTGTTCCATTCGAATCACATGAACAGGGACTTTTAATTTTTTCACATAACTTTCTAGTGGTCTCTTCAAGAAGTCTGCACGAAATGATTGATACACAGAAACCATCAATAACATAAAACTGCATTTTTTTGATGATGCAACTTGTAATATTTCCATTTTTCAATACTTCCATATTGAAATAATTCCATCTCTCTTTTCTATTACCTTCCAAGTTACTTTTCTCTACTGCTTACTCCACCTCATATTATATTCTTCCATATCTACATGGATTTCACTTGGTAGAGCAGGAAATTCCTCCTCCTCTTCATTATTGGAAGCAGCAAAACACAGTAGAAAGTTTAAGCCAAAGTCAGGTGGGATAGGCAAATTTTTATTGTGGGATAGATACATCCCTTACTTTCAAGAAATGCTTCAAAAACTGATTCTTGAATTTCCTTGTGTATTTATCTGTGCATTTATCTAACAATAAAATAAAGAAAATGAGCTGACTAGCACCTATAATGAATCTTTTCCTACAGTTCTGCATCTTACAGATAATTTTAAAAAAGTTTAAAACACAAATTCAATTTTAACTTCTGCTTTCTTAACACTTTTTGGCTAAGATCTTTTTTATTAATTCATTGCTTTAACACCTACAAACAAAAATAAAAGCAAAATCTGCTATAGCTAAGTGACCATCTGAATCATGAATGAGCCAGCTTATTCAAGGAACAAATTATTCGAAATGCCATAACCTTAACGGACTTCCATTTGCCTAGGGACACAAAATTACTCATCATACAAATAGCTGCCAAATTAACAGGTTTCCCATTTAAGGGTACAATCTTCATCCATCATGAAAAAATGCCTAATGATGGATGATATCAAAGGAAGGAGAAAGAACAGAGTGAGAACACAATCGACAGTCACAGAAACAAAGCCGTCAGCAATAACTTGCAGATTCCAAATCTGTAATAAAGGCTAAACAAATATTTCTTTTATAAACACAGCTACAAAATATATTAGTTGACATGCAAAAAGCACATGAAAGTTTTACTACAACACTGCAAGGTCTCTGGGAGGATTCCCTGTAAGGCATTATCTCATGCATGAGCAAGTGTGTAGCTAGAGGAAAGGGAGAGAAAAAAATAAAATAGAAGAAAATTATGTCATGAATCCTTATTAGCTGTATTGCAAATCTTGAGAGGCAGAGTTGACCTGAGGGCAGTTACCATTCCCCACCACCGTTCTGGTTGAACAAGCTCTAATTCCCCTCTTTTTTTTTTTAAATGTATATACATATTATTGGATAGTTGCTAAATCCCACAGAAATTAGTTTTGACATATCTTAAAAGCTCAATTGTACTACAGGCTTAAAAGTTGGATTAATCTTAAACAGATATTTGTCTCTAGAAAAACTCAAAGCAAGTACATATCAGGGGGGATTATAAACGTACACATTAGTGGGGATTCGTAAAGGAGTGTTAAGCAGTGTAAACCATTTCATTTGTACATGCCAGCATTTTGCAGGCCTTTCAGGGATATGCAGAGATCATAGTGCTGAACAAGTCAGTGAAAAATGCAATCTCATCTCTTTACAGGGTACCTTTACAAAGTTACTAATTTAAAATATCTAGTATATACAATTTTAATCTTTACGACTTTCATGATATACACGAAAAGACTACAGCAGTGAACCATCCCTTGCTCTGCTAGCTCCCATCTGATCCAGGCAGCAAGTCAAATAAATCAACATTTTGTGCTGCATTATTTCAAGCACTGACAACCTTTTAACATATTTCTAACTGCTTAAAGATGAATGAATGTAATGAGTGGTGTTTGTGGAATGAGCAATTAAAGAGCGATAAAGTTCTGCTAGGAGGATGTGCAAAAGACTTCATCAACCTAACTGTGGGCAACCAAGAGCCAGCATGAAAATAATTTTAGTTACATTGCAGAAAGTCACGTTAGATGCATCACATATCAAAAAACATTAAATCCTTCCCACAACTTCTCAGTGAAATAAGAGAACATCATGGACAGTTTAAAGAGTAGTTTTTGCAGCAACTAAGAAAGTCTAGATGACACAAAAGCAAATATATTCAATTAAAGTCAAACAAATGTACAAATTAAAAAAAATCAGTCAATTCTGAGTTTCATTTATATATATTCTGGGAACAGAAAATGTTTAAATGCAAATTTTTTATTGTACAATATCACACAAGTTTGCGATAAATAAGCATGCAATTACAGTATTATGAACTTTATGAAAATATGAAGTTTAATGACATCATTTGCAGAAATGTAATTTTAGATGCAGTGCTTTGAAATGCTTCTGAATAATTTCTGTGAGTATGTTTTTTCCTGATCCATTCTGTCTACACTTGGCCATTCAATGTTGACCTAGGTTAAGTACCAAATATTTCTTCTAACAGATTTCTTCTGTTAACCCTTTTGAAAAAAAGGTGAAAACCAATACTTAAAAAGAAACAAACAAAAATGCAATTCTGATTAGTAACTAGAGAAGCAAACATCACAAATGTCTTGTTTCTCAAAAAATTTTCTTTCCAGTCTAAACGACTGTGTGATATTATGCAAATTCATTTTGCTAAAAGCATGACACTGGCCAGTACAAAGTGTGCTTCAGGCAGACTGAATGCTTACTTTATTCCAATTTAGTTCAGTTTGATGCTAGAACTCAAAATACACTATTCAGGCTAAACATTTTCTAGAAAATGTCTATTGTTTTAGTTAAATTCTAACAGAATGCTTAAATAGCATATACTAAAATCTTTTTATTTCCAGACATCAGGCCTTTCAGTTTTGATTAACATAAAAGTATGCTTGCTGAAAACTTAAGATGTTGTTGCAGAAAAATTTCAGTAACCGTTGAGAATAGCCTCAAGTACAACAGAAAGTAATGTTCAAATTCTTTAAAATGGAATGATGGAATCTGAAATCAAGATTAGATCGGATTTTAAAACTAAATGTAGAAGAGATTCAATAACAAACAAAATTATTCTAAAATGCTAGTGTCATTCAGCCTAGAAATAGTTTGGGTTTTTTTTCTCCCCTCTACACTCATGCTTTATATCATTTCAGATAGAAAGGTCAGGAACAGACTGCAAAAGCTCTTCAACTATACATCATTAAAACTCTTGTTAACATTTGTAACTGGTGCACCATAACACTACTTAAACCATTATTGAGACACAGAAGAGTGACCCATCTTCCTCTAAGAGTGCAATTAATCAAACGAACAGAACATAGGCTTTGCAGCTTTGCTGTTAGAAGACTCAGGCTGACACATGAGTATGCTAGGTGCTAAAGCAGAAAATCTGCTAAAGAACAAAAATTTCTGCTGACACAAATGTATTGTTCTGAAACAGCTTAAAGCTGGAAGTTTCCAGGACTTATATCAAGTGGCACCTAACAGTTAGCACTATAGGAAAAGCCGTAATGTATTATCACACTTAAGCTTAAAAATAAACACACAAAACATATGCCCTCTTATTCCCATATACAAAAGCAAGGAAAACAAAATTTATTGGATATACTTCATAAACATTAGCACTCGGGAAGATTAATCAAGGCTCAAGGTGAAGAGCCCAATAGGAATTTTAATATAAATATAATCTATCTAGATTTCTACTTTTTGCTACTATATAGCAAAAAATAATTACTAAAATCCAAATAAAGTTATTTTATTTTGAATAAATCAGCTTCAAGGCTTTTTCTCCCCTCTCCATTAATTTCATTGCATATGAAAACTTTCATTATATAGCATGGAATTTTCTTTCAGCGTAATAATTAGAGAAATATAACTCCTTATATCTCGAGGACTGAATTTCATCTTCCTATAGACTTATCAAAATTACTATTTCTGAACTCTTAAGTTTGAAAGTAGTGAGGGAATAAGCTAGGACTGTTTTTAGTTTTGTTCAAGAATAAAACTGCCTTTACTATTATTTAATTAAGTGATTCAAGGTTTAAATGCCCCTCAGGTTTTAGGAATATGTTGAAATGACAAATGTAAAACATGAAGGTAGTAACAGGACAAGTCTATTAAAAAACAGTAAACACCACAAACTCAGCACTGTCAACTGCAATGTTAATAGATAAAACTTTCATTAGCTTTCAGTGCAGAATGATCCATCTCAGTGTCAGGAAAAGCACCGTTCACTACCCCTTTTTCCTGCAAAACTAAATCTAAGAAAAAAGCTAAAGCTAAATCCACAGAAAGTCAGACTCGATTTTTGAAGTTAAAGGAGCAGCTAGCTAGAATATCTGCAAGATTTCCACATTATCATTACCTCTTTCACTGGCATCATCTACGAGTATTATTTCTTCCAGCATGTGTCGTGGCGACCGGTTTATGACGCTATGAACAGTTCGCAGAAGTGTGCTCCAAGCCTCGTTGTGAAAAACAATGACAACACTTGTTGTGGGAAGGTTGTCTAGATACACCTTTGTTTTACACCTGTAAAGAAAAACAGGTAAATATTTTACAAATCAGGCCTGTAAAATTACAAAGTTAGAGTGCCTTTGAAGTATCAAAACATTTATGATGTATCAGTTGTATACATAGTAGGATAAGGGATCAAACACTGCAGATTTATATTTTCATGTAACAAATATTCTTACATCTAGGTAATGCGCTCTAGAAAATAATCAATGCTGGAAGTGACAGAAACATACACGTGGTTATTAACAGAATATTTATTTCTACTACGTCTTGTTTTGTGAAGACGTCTAACTACACTAATCTGAGTCCTTAATTTGGACCTACATTCTCCCAGAGGGGAAGGAGAAAACCCTAGTATTGCAACAGGGGAGGAGATTGAGACACGCACAAGGTGAGAAACAGAAAAGGAACATTTTTGTTCCTTTTAAAGTTAATGTAATAAGAAGTCCATAATAAATACAAATATATTGTTATTGCTAAACAGTTCAGAACACATCTAATGTTTAGAAAAAGCAAAAACTACATGCACACTACCAGGAACACTAATGAATCAAGTAAATAAAGTATATTGATGATTTAAAGGGTTTAATATTGTACAGAAAGGGTCATTTTCCATCTCACACGTATTTTGGAAATGATATAAAAACTGACCAAATTAAAAATGTATGTATACACACACTTCACCATTCCAAAGTTTACACGGAAGACCACAGGTTTAGTTCTCCAAATAGTCTATATAAGATACTTAGGCAAAATAATATACACACTCCAGATATTCTTTGAGCAACCAATATTTAACACTCCTCACAACACTCTTAAAAACAAGTGGTATTTTCAGCATCTCCTCTAGAAAAATCAGCATACTGTTCATAAAGTACTCTAATTCTGAAAATGTAGTTCTGCTCTCAAAGAAAGGAATCTTCTGTTCTTTGCACAAATCTGTTCTTCCTGTATATTTAAAATCACACATGGAAGTTTACATAAAATGACGGTACCAAATCCTTTAAGAATCAGAACTAAACAAAAATATGCAGATATCATACACAAGAAAAACATTTTAAAGGAAAAAGAAACATTCAATGAAGTGTCTTTCCAACAGAAAAACTTTTATCAGATTCCCAAATCATGGAATCAATTCACTATAGTGCAACCTGATCTACATACTATTAAAATATATTAACAATACGAGTAGTCAAAACTGCCACCTTTACTGCAGTGTCCCAGTATAAGGGCCTAAGAAGTATGTATCTTCCTTGAGTTTTTAGGCATGCAAAAAAAAAAATTCTCAAATATCCTCAAATATTTTATTTCTGAAGCATCACTGCTTTCTAAACCAGAATAAGCATGCAATCGTGAATTTTTTTTTTATAATAGTAATACAAATCAACTTATTCTTCCTGTTCTTTTTTATAAGATATAAGAAAGTCAGGAGAACTCTAAATTAGCTGATCTCCATTTAGAACAAAAGCAATATCTCATTTGACAGAAATCCCCTCCTGGAGGGGTCTGAGGATCCAGCATTGTAAGTCTTTCATGCTTAGTCTTTCTGAGTTTGGTTTAAGAGATCCTTTAACTCCTTCTGGGGTTAAGAGTCATGAGAACTACCTTGTTTAAAAGTATTCAAAAGATTATAATTAGCAACAATGCAACATTTTTTGAATGCTATTTTTAACACCATGTGAAGTTACTCTGAAAAGATTTAATTAAATCATGTCTGCCTGTTAATGCAGGCAGGATAAAGGAAAGAATAAATGCTGTTATACATAATCTTTATTACTTCCTTCACCTGTCTTCCTACATATTATTTTTATATATATTTGCATAAGCTTTGTGAACACATAAGAAAGATTTATATTTGGAAGATTTATATTGGCAGACCCTCCCTCTTCCCTTACTGCCACAGGTATATAAAACAGAAATGAAACAGAACTTGTGATTAGACAAGTGACTTGTGATTAGAGCACTGGCCTCATA
Organism: Crypturellus tataupa; assembly: GCA_034781795.1. Lineage (NCBI taxonomy): Eukaryota > Metazoa > Chordata > Aves > Tinamiformes > Tinamidae > Crypturellus > Crypturellus tataupa. The sequence goes on from JAWLRI010000233.1 coordinate 355,371, forward strand.
TGAAGTTTATAGGTAAACCTTATATTTTACATTTACCAATAAACATTTAAATGAAAATTCCTTTTTGTCTTTCACTTGAAAATAAATATTACCCCAGAAAGGGATTATTATTCAATTTAATCTACAGCATTAGTTTCAATTGCTGGTTATGCAACACTAATAGCAGAACCAAACCATCAAAGATATGACACATCCTCAGAATGAATTAAACATTGTGTTCCTTTTGTCGGATCTTTCCACAAATAATTTTCAAATTGACTGCATAACATTAGGAATGCACACCAACTCCTGTAATCTAATGAAGACTCCAAATAGTGGTTGAAAACATCTACTTCACATGATACACATCTTCCTTTCTTTAATCTGTGGCAGCCACTGAGCAAAATGCTGGCTAATATAACTCTATACATTATTTGTGGAAATTCCCAAAGATTGTAGATGTTTTAAATGCGAACAAGGACCTAAGGAAATATTACTATAAGCAGGAAAGTGAGTCAGACTGTTAAAATATGAGCAAGACAAAAAGTCTGATCTACATTTCCTCAAGTATAAATCAGTGTTTAAAACACAATATTAAGTCTATACCAAGCTTTCTTCCCCTATCCTGATATACTCAACTTTAGCTGCATTAGGGAAGAGTACAAAGGTAATTTTTGATTTTTTTTGCTTTCATATAATTGGGAAATGTAAGTTATTCAAAATCCACCGGAAAAAAAAAGAGGAAAATTAAGCTTACAAGCTACACTCCCACAGGACAATAACAGACATAGCTCAGGTTCCTGGCCTCTAAGATGCACCAAGAATATTCATTCTTCATAAAATTCCAGTTTGCCTTTTTTTTTTTCTTTGTGGTATAATCAGAATGCTTTGGGTAGGTGTTGCTTATAACTAGGTGGTTAGAAAAATCCCCATCTATTCAAGAGAACAAGGCAGTGCAATAAGTCCAAATTCTTCATCAACTTGAATTCAGATTTCAAGGACTAAACAAAAAGGAAGATGGACAGATGCAAGCCTGTATGTATATAACATTTTCTAAAGAGGAACAATAATAGCGAGATAAGATCCTAGACACCTTGTGGCCTGATTTCAGTTTTAAATATCAAAAGGAAGGATAAAAGCAACTATCTAGTGTATTATACTTCCTGCAAAGATTGAATCTTACATAGAAACTGACACTATTTCAAATACAACTAAAGAGCATCTGACAAAACTGCTGTCTTTTTTCCTCTTTCATTCCCAGGTATATTTAAGTACTTATATATTTGTTAAATAGTTTGGAAGGGAGAAAAATGAAAATAACTGGGAAGACACATGGAGTAAGGCAACTCAGTCTAAATAAACTGGTAAATTAAACATTAGACAATTATATGCAGTTTCAGCATAATCTTGAAGGGAAAGAAGACATATCATATCAATTAAAACCCTCATTCTACTTTAAGTAGAACTTTTAGTGACTGCTTCTGAAAAGTCATAATATTTAGTTCCCAAATGTGCTAAGAAAAGTTTAATATAGAAAAAAAAATCTACATTTTGCTAGTGTTCTATCCACCTTTTCCACAAATAAGAGAAAAATATGAGTGTTATATGTCCATTTCTATAGAATGTAAGATAGAAGCAAAATAAAATAAGACAAAAAGAATAACAGAATAAGTTTTTCTTCAACTAAATGTAATAAGTACTATTCAGAACAGACCTTACAAAAGACAGGTTTTCTAAGTTATCCAACTAGCATTCATGACTATGAAAGTACAACGAAGAGAGAAACAGGCCACTTGGTGCATCTGCCACTAAAGCTTGCTGCAGAATCCAGAGGTTCCAACCCCACCAGTGGCAGGACTCGAGCCATCACTTTTTGTTCTTCTCTAGAGCATTAGCCGTCGCCACAGCATTAGCTTTGCCTGTGCCTACGTTAATAGAAGCATTTAGAGTGGAATACTAGATAGAGAGAAACTTCACATCCAAATGTTGGTAAAGAAATAGATGATGCCTCTAAAATATAGTTAGTTAAATATCAAAGTGTCTGGCTAATAGATTCAGAACTGCATTCTAGGCACAGAACAGATTTTTAAATCCTCTTCAACAACAAGCGTGCACAATACAGAGGGCATCTGCTAAGATGTTGCAAACTAGTGGGTGCATCTCCATTTTGCAATTTCTTCACCAAAGCTTTTTACTCCCAATTCCACTTGACATCTGCAGAACTAGAATACACTCTCCTCTTTTGTAAGATGAAGGAACAAGAAAACCATACTTGACCATGGCAGAGACAGAAGAAATCTATCAGGAGATCTTACAAGATGCTTCATTTGAATTCCGTGAAGGGTGAAATTCTCAGGACACCTGCCCTGCTTTGCTCATTGCCTCGTTTAACGCTCAGTAAGGCTGATGCACCCTAATTGCCATCCCCAAGATGCACAGAAGTAAAGTAGTCTACATGCTGCCGGTTACTATCCTAACACTGTCGTTTTTACCTCACTTTTGAATTTCTACACATACCAAAGATCACCTCAAAAATGTAACTTCACAGTCATTTTTTTACAGGATAATACTTAGTATTTCATCAACACCTTGAAATAAACTGTATTCAACACCTTGTATTTACAACTTAATTTAATTTAGAAATTATTCCTAAAACCCAACTGATTGAGAGCTGTATGTAGTATCATCATACCTTAAAAGATACGTTTTTTAAAAATTAGTGGTTCTCCGCCTTCACATCCTTTGAAGTCATGGTAAAGTATTTCTTAAAGCAATGCAGTAAAATGGAATTTACTATCCCAATAGATCTGTTTCTGTTTCATAGGCTAAAGAATTATAGACCAAAAAGACTACAGGTAGTAGTAGTCTTGTAAGAAACCAATTACATAATACCATAACACTAATGCAGTGAGAAGCAACAAAGAAAAGATTCTTCATTGAGGTATAACAGGAAAACAATTTTTGTAGCTCATTGCTCATTTTCTAGGAAGATGTAGCATTTACATTCTGTATTAGAAATAGATTCCACATTTCTAAATATCACAGGACAGATCTTTACCTCTTTCTTGACTGCCAATTAGTTGTTTTCCACAGATGAGAGAAGACAAGACAAGTAACACTGGAATGCTTCTTTTTTTTTTTTAAATACTGAATTGCCAAAATGGGGCCATCCATGCTGATTTGAAACAAACAAACAAACAAAAATCTAGTACTTGCACTAACTGAGCCATGATTTGCTCTGAGATGAGTTTTATGGCCAGATTCTATAAGCTTTTTCATGGGAACAATGCATGGTCAACAAAATAATTTCCAACAGCATAAAAACATTAATAGCAGCAAAACTCATAGGCAGCCTTTGCTTCCCAGCCCAGTCCATTCTGATAAAGGACAACATAAGCCAGAGCATCTGCTATGCACCATGCAGCTCAGCTGGGCAACCTTACTGGAGCTCATAGCAGAGCTGGTATGTATAGTGACATACAGTAGTGATTTTCTACTGATGCAAGACTGCCAAGGGGAAAAAAAGTCTTAATTCCTTCATGAAACCACAGGTTTTAACTAATGCTATCTGGTAAGTCTTGTTGCAGTGCCATAAAATGCCAAAATTCAGCTGTTTACTTGTCAATTTGCAAAAAAATACAGTTTGCAGTACAGGCAGGTAATAAAGCCGAGACCCAGCTATACCTAACGAACCATCTACTTTCTTCTTAAAGTAGATGAAAGCAGGTCTGAAATACGACTTGGAGTCACACTGAAGCAACTGAAGCTGTGCTGTTTCTTCTGTCACCTCTGCTACAGAGATGGTAACCTCCAACTGTGTTAAAACTGTACAGCCTTACAGCACTTTGTTGCTGGTAAGCAATGATAGAGTCTTTCCTGGAGATCACCAGCTGCCTTATGATATCATTACAAGCAAGGACATTAATAAAATTGATTCCAACATAAGTATTAAGAATATATAAAGCCTACTGCAAGCAGACTGTAGACAATTTGCACTGGAAAAACTTTTCCACTACAGAGAAAACCAACACAACCCAAAGAGCTAAAAGCAATACTTATGAGAGAGAGGTAATCACTGAATATCATAATGTGCCAAACCTCTTTTCAATGACTTTGCATAAAACACAGTAATTTGTGGCCACACAAAAGAAAAAAAAATACTACAGGGAAGTTTACAGCAAACTTTACACTACTCCTGAAGAAAGACTCTTCCTCCAAATCAGGACAATTTGTATTAAAAAAAAAAAAAAAAAAAAAAAAAAAAAAAAAAAAAAAAAAAAAAAAGGCAGGTCTTTATATAATTCTTATGACAACTACAATTAATCTTTCCTAATAGGTGACCTGGATGCAGGCAAATTCTTCATTCTAATTTAAACATTTCCATCCAATCTGCCAAAATGTCTGCCTTCAATAGTATTATGTTAATTTACCTGACATCAAGAGTATGAAATTTTCCTTTCTTCTGATTTCAAAGATTTGGATATAAGAAAAGTCGCCTTATCTCATGATTCAAGTAGAAATCTTCTTTAGACCCTGGAAACAAAATCCAAAATGGGCCTTAAAACCATTGTGGTTACAGAATTCAAGCAGAATGTCACAAAAATAATTACCTGAAATTGACTACTCTTCCTACCCTAAAAGTGATCCTAAGAAAGTATCTTTGGATAAAAATAAAAAACTGTGTACTTAATAATTAAAATTAAAACTTAATTCCAAACTTAAAACTCTTGCCAAATTATTCTGCATGCTTGACCTAGCAATTCAGTAATATATGAATATATACGAATGGCTGCCCATGCAAAATGGAAGATACTTGTGGACTTAAGAATGAGGTCATCAGTTGTAAAGAAAAAAAGTTTATAGAAAGCAAACTGATTTTTAAAATTGTTTTCAGTTTCTCTAGGAAGAAAGATTTAGACCCAACTTCTAGCTAGCGGATTAAATCAACATCAACAAGAAAATTTCCAAATATTGATTCTGCACTAATGCAGTAATAAATTGCATGCAACAAAAATATGAAAAGTGTCCCTGGTTAGAAAGAACTGGCAGCCTTTAATATCTCATCTACTTTCAGCATCATCACTACTGGAAGTCACATTGCTAGTTACTATATCAGATTTTCTCTCCAAATCCCAGGTAAATTAACAGTCTGAATTTCTAGCTTGTGACAAAGTGTTGGATAAATTTTTACCTCCCACCATCTTTACAACTTTGCTTTGATTTTCCTGTACATCACCATAGCCTGAGCTTCACAAGTACCAAAAGTTCACAAAATGTATCACAATTTATGGACCAATTTTAATCCCAATGGCAACTCAACACTCTCTTCTGATTATGAAGTGTATTTTTTTTTTTTTTTTTTAAATTCTACCTCACCAGGTGCAACTGCAGGCAGCTGCCAAAAGCACCAATCTCACTTTCCATCACCACCATTCTGTTCCATTCCCTCCGTTGCACCAGACCTGGCAATCATACAGCTGCAGGGTGTGTTCGTTCATTTTGCTGATCCAACAGCACACACTTTTCTCCCCTGTTTTGATGTGCAAGTCTCCATTTAGCCTGTGAATTCACACAGTCGTTAGATCAAATGAGAAAACTTCTCCTTTTGGCTGCTGGCCACACCAGATTACATCTAATTTGAAATGATTCCATTAGCTTTTCTCCTGGATGAATTAGAATAATTAAAATGAAAAACAGCACACCTTCTGATGTAAATTCTTCAAATGCTGCCATTTAAAAACTCCACGAAGCTCAACACATTTAATTATACTCCATGAGCATACAAATGCATATGTGCATTTATTAGTCTTACCAGAAATTGATGAATATAGTTTATTTAAAAAATCTAACAGCAATTGTGTAAATTCGATTTGTACCTTTGTATGATTCAACTGTAACAAAGTATACATAAAAACCTTACAGTCAAAACTAAGTTTTGAGAAGTTAAAATGTGAGTTCTAGTATATTCTCACATGTATACTCTGTTTTGAAGATTGACAACACTTTTTAAGCATATGTTTGAAAAGCAGATTGCAGTCACATAGCAAAGTGCTATGGTATGCTGCTTTATGTAATTAACAGCATCTGACACATCTAAAAGCCTAAACCTAAATATATTTCTTTATTATAAGGGAAATTATAAGATAGGAGTTAGTTATATGGGAAATTTACTCAGGAAGGTACCCATCATAACTGCTACAAACTCTAGAATATTTGCGTAAGTTAAGATCCTGAAGAATGATTTGTAACAAGGAAAAGCTGTCTACTTTTACCTGGCGATCAAAAGAAGCTTGAAGGTAAGCCTTCAATAATAACTGGTATCAGCCACATTACTGCATGGTTAAATAGTGGTATAAATTAAAGATGCAGATTACTGAAGTTAATATTAATTTCTAAAAGTAGAAGATGCTTCCACTTTTTTTTTCCCTATATCCTAGAGTCAAATTTGCATTTAAATCTAGTTCACTCGAAAACATTGGATCATCATCTAGCTTAAAAACTCTACTTGTGTCTTAACATTATCTCCACCACTTAAAAGCTACATACACACTCTTCCTTCAGACAAAGATGTTGAGAAAACCCTTAAAACATTCTGTACATTATGCAGGACTGAGATGTAATAAGACTTCAAATATCCTTCATTTTGGTAGTATTGTACTGACTCGGCAGCAAAGACAGTAACTTTAAAAATAAATAAATAAATTAAACACCTCGACAATGCTGAGTGCTGCAGAACCAGCAGTCTCAGAGAAAGGGATGCAAAGGAAGCCAAAGCTCTCCATACCACCTGTTGGTACTAACTCGCTCTGTGGAGGTCACCAGGTCTTAAACCTTGACCTGCAAGAAAGCCTCCTCATTTGGAACCTCCAGCTCGAGCCAGGACTGGTGCTTATACAATGCTGCCTGACATGGGTCTATGCCTGACATGGTCCAGTGCCTACAGCAATGAACACTGGAGTCAGAGGAAGAAGAGTTTTTCTAGTGCAAAGGAGGCAGAACCCAAATGACTCTTTTTTTTATATATATATTCAACAAGAAATAACCAGGAGCCCGACAGCCTCAGCCTTAGTACATGGTACTCATTCTCCATTTTACAAATCAGATTAATGACACCTCAAGTAAACTTGAGAGCAAAACCAAGTCACGTGACACACAAGTTTCACACATTCAATCACACGCTTTCTAGCCTGAACACCAGTACAAGACACTCATGCAGCATTGAGCACCTATTTTAGTCACTGCCACCTATGGTGTTTTTTTTAATTATTGCCTTGCAATTCACCAGTGAAATCAAGGCAAGACTGGTGTCCTTATTCAACAATGTTTGCTGTCCTGTCAAGCTCACGGCTGCGTATTTTACTGGCAAGTATGAAGCAACTCCCACCTCGATGACTGATTCGACAAACATAATAGGACAGGCTTCCAAGAAATATTCTATTAACAACATACTGCCAATGCAATCAGACCAATCTGCCAGCCTCAGCTGCTTGCTCCCTTGCCAACAACATTCCCTTTGGAGATGGCAGCTCTGTCAGTCCTGTTAGTCTAAATGGGTCTGCCCAGAGCTGCGGAAGAACCCAGGTGGGGAAAAGAAAATGAAAATCCATTCCTCCTTCCCTCCCCCGCCAATTAAATGAATCATCTAGTTGTGGCATCTAAAAGAAGTAGAATAACATTTCCTCTTGCAGATGAAGAATGACTAGGAATTCTGACCTCAAAGATATTGAAAGCACTTATATGCCTAAACAGTTCTGAGCCAAATAATAACACAAGCCTATTAATATTTCCGAGACTGCTCTACAGAACAGATTTTTAAACCTCTGTGGATCTGTGAAACTGAGAAGTTCCCCTGAGCTTAACAGTTATTAAAACTCCTATTTCTGTTCTTCTGCTAAGAAAAGAAAAGGTCTTGGCCAGAAAGGCAAACTTGATATCCCAATTAAGTCATCTGTAGAGATTACACTCTGAACATCCAGATGCAGAAGTGCAAGCTATAAGGTTGAAGATATTAAGGCAGTAGCTGCCTCATGATGCCACAGGACTGAGTAGGCTATAAAAGCAATGATTGCCTTCATGCAGATTACAGGGGTTTGGGTAAAACTAACAACCAGTGTAAATGATAATATAGACTCCTCCACAAAGCTGCTCTCCAGATGCCAGGTTACGTCAACAGCATGGCAAATACATGATGGCTCATCTAGTTTCAGTAGTTTTTCAATGGTTAACTGTTAGGCACAAAGGTGACTTTACATACTTGGATATTTAAAAAAAAAAAGACATGGTCCAAGAACTGAGATGTCAGAATGATCCATCTCCTGCCACAGTCATCTTAGAAATTAACCCAAAGCTGTGAAATAATTACATGGCTGAACAGTTTAATCTGCTTCTGAACACAAACCGCACTTCTCAAAAACCTTGATGAAAGAGCCGCCAGCAGTTGCACTGTAAAGCACACAACGGGGCAAGGAATGGCTAGAGGTACCCCTCCTCCCTCTCCCACAACTATTCCCATGTTAGCAGGGATTTAGACCGCACAAGAAAAAAATCCTGGCTAAGCAGTTATAGCAGAATCAGCTCTGCTTACATAGCAGAAAATGCTTCTAGCCATGTGAATATTTTGACTACAGAGATAAATAACTTCATATGACATGTCTGAGCATTTTTACAGTTTTCACAATTCTGAAAATAGCCGCACTTTTCTTGAAAAGTATTATTAACTAATATGCACAGACTAAAATAGGTTCTGCACTGTAAACATTGTAACATTACATTTTGAGAAATGTTAGCACACTTTCTAGTTTCCTAATTACTATGAACTTTTAGAGTGAAAACTGAAAGTATCAAAAAAGGAGTAGCTTTGGGTGATGATTATTTTTCCCAAAAATCTTTTTTTAAAAAAGAAAAACACTTAGAGCCAATGAATGTTATAATTGTTTGGAGCAAAATATAATAACAGAAAACCAATTACTGTCCTAAGCCCTTACTCAAGATTTTACTTTATGATTCCATTTTTATTCATATAGTATTGTAATAGTATCTGAATCCATAAAAAGTAAAAGGTAAGCAAATGCAATGCTATGCAAAGTATAATGCATATTGCACTGAAAAAAGAATAATAGACCATGGACAAGCATGGAAGACAGGAAAATTCCTTTGGCTCAGCTAGACTTGAAAGTTTTAATTTGACTTCTCTGTGAAAGCTTGAGTGGTGCGCTTCGGTACTGATGTTGTAACAGTGTACAACAATTTCTCTTTCCAGTTTGAAGCTAAAGGTAGATTTTATAAAGTTGACATCTACAAACGGCCAAGACAATTATTGACATGCACACATAAGGAATTTTATTTCTCATTTTCCCAAACTATAAAATGATGTAATAAATCCATCTAAGTTTTACACTATTAATGCTGATAAGCAAAAGATGTTCATCAATCACCTTACTTCCAGGACCATAATGAAAAATTACTCGTATTTATCTTTTCAATAAACTAACCATGTAACAGCTACTTCCCCAAATTTGTGTTATTTCTTTCCATTCTGTTCTTCCAGAGGGAAAAAAGAATTCACTCCAATTAGCATTTCAACTTCACCAAAAGTCTCAAAAGAAACTCAAGATCTCACTTGCAGCTAAAACAAGTTTCACAGGCTAACTAGAAATTCCTTAATCAGTAGCAGTCATCACTATAGTTAGAGACAACTTCTTACTCTATAGAGCAAATGTTAAGAAGAGTAGATGCTACATATGAATCTGCACAAGTGTCAAGAGAGATCCATTGCCAAATTATAACTACAATCAGAACAATAATGTGTGACAGGAAAAGCAAGATACAACTGTTAAGCACTTACATACACAAAGGGGAGAGTAAAAAAAGTCAGTATTCAAAAATCATAGAATCACAGAATGCCTAAGGTTGGAAGGGACCTCTAGAGGTCATCTAGTCCAACCCCCTTGCACACGCAGGGCCACCTAG
>JAWLRI010000233.1:365418-383645 GCA_034781795.1 Crypturellus tataupa
AGCACTCTGTGCCTTCATCCAGGTCATTGATGAATAAATTGAACAGGACTGGACCAAGGACTGACCCCTGGGAGACATCGCTCAACACAGGCCTCCAACTGGACTCCGCACCACTGACTATCACCCTCTGAGCTCTGCCAAATCTCTAAGTTCATGCATTGCATTCTTCTATGATACCGAGAAACACGTAAGTAGCATCCACAAAATCTGGCAAAGAATAATTGAATTGAAAAAAAAAAAAGAATTCAAACCTATGAAGTTCTGTATTTAATCATAAATGTTTCTTAGTACCAAAGTTTATTATTAAAAACCATTAACATGGAACTTGCACACTTTGCCCGTTACAACAATGAATGCCAGATACAAACCACATGTTTAAACATGATTTGGTCAGAGCGTCTTCTCAATCCTCCTCACATCATTTCTTGAGGTAGGAAATGAAAATAAATAATCCAGCAGTTAGATTATGTATATACAGCCGCAGCAAGCTGAGTTTGCACAGCATCTGATTCTTGCAGCCGGATACAAGTAGTTGATTGGGACAATATTATTTCAGAGCTCTATTTAAGTTGAGAGCCCCTTCAACTTGAAAGGCAGGAGGGTGGAAAAGGAGAGGGTTGCCAGGCTGGTCTCAGATGCGTAAAGCAATCCTAGTTTTCTCTAAAGCAAAGCTATAATTTTCTAATTATCCATGACTCAACCTTGAAAGGATCAATATTTCAGAGACAAAATCAAAAATATAAACCAGATGGATATCAGAAAAAAGTCTAAGTGAAACTGCACACATTTCATTAAATATAAAAATAAGTATTTATGTTTTCTTTTCATTATGCTTTTTCTATTTCATATAATGCAATTTTTTAACCTGCCTCATTATGTCTCAATTCTTCAAACCTTTGGAATATCAGCAAAGCTTTGTTTTATCTTCAATCAATTAAATTTCTACAAATATAAAGTCTGTTCAGGGAAGAATCAGAGCAAGTAATGCTAAAAAAACAGTTCATTCTACACAATCTTGTTTTACAAATGAGTACCATATATACTAGAAATTCTACTACTTCTCACTTTGACATTAATATCTTGTGGAACTGAACTCTTGCTCTGGATCACTCTTTGCATTTTCTTCATTTATGTGGAGTACATCTTTGACATGATATAACATCTTTAATACAATATAGAGTACTTACCCTTCTAATCTGACATCAGGTAAAGATCTATTGAGTGCAATCAATTCACTCGCCATTAAATTAAACTGATTTATTTTAAACATTTCTTTCATTTTTTCCTGCTCCTCTTTCGGAATGACCACAGGCTTCCCCATCTCTCCAGGTCCTTCATGTGGCTTTTGTATAGGTTCTGCAACTAAAAGCAAATACATTAAAATGCTAATGATGCTACTTTTATGCTTGCTTTTGTTCAATACATTCATTTTGTATTGTAAGAGTGTTTCTGTTTAAAGATGAAGTTCTAAAATTAATGTTTTTAAAGTGGAAAAATACATATGGAAATTTAACAGAAGCTATCAAGTTTCTCTCAGGCACTACAACTGCACTTGGAAAAACACTAGGGACTTACAATTATCCATCATCATGTTCTAAGCTTCTTTACCATACTTTTAAAGCTCCCTAAAAACGATATATAAAGATGTATATCTCCCAGATTGTTCCTGAACAAACAAGCTTCAAACAGAGTTTTCACATACAATAATTTTGGTTAAGATTAATCAATTTAAAATAAAAATGTAATGTATTTCCACATTTGTGTTTTCACAAATAAGACATTAGCATTTACAGTTTTAAATCATTTATCAGCATTTCTAACATTAGATTTTATATTAATATAATTACATTTCAGAGCTTAAAATCTGATCATCAGAAACAGTAGCAATAACACTTGACATGTTATTTTAATAAGAAATTGTTAATATCAAATATTTGTCCAAACTGATGAAGAAGAGATGGAGGAAAAAAAAAATTCACACAAAGAAATTGAAAAAAAAACCAAAATGCTAAAACCAACTAGTAATATACTTTATTTTCAAATATTTAACTTTACTCCTAGGTTATTCTGAATTCACAAATAATCAATTTGAAATATTACTACTTTACAAATTCATCACAAATTAAAATAAAGGACCTAAATAGAGGAATGGGGAAAATAATGGCAAAGTCCTCATTAACATGCTAAAAGCAAAAAGTATGCAAACAGTAAACAAAGAAAAAAACCCCACATGCCCAAACCTTCCACTTTTGCCAAAACAAGACTCAAAATCTATACATACTAATAAATGAAACATTTTGCTGGTTTGAATTTAATGTTTATCAGTTACAACCATAATGACTTCCATACCAGAAAACTTTCATTTTCAAATATCACCAGTGTAGCAAAGCAGGAAAAATCCTTCCAGTATGGAGCTACTTTACTTCAATCAGGAAGCTCCCTTTGACTGAAAGTTGATCCATATATTACTAGAAGCTGCTAGCTAGCCAGTCATATATAGAAAGCTCTGACAGAATGTCCCTCAGCAATCCTCAGCAGACTGATTCAAAGCACTTGATTTGACTGTATTTTGAAATAAGCAAGCACTATGTTGTATTTCCAAGTTTGTTCTGCATCTTTATTTCCTAAAGAAAGTATACATTGCACCTCATTGGTTCAAAAGCATCAAAACGTACTTTCAAGTGCATGACCTTTTAAACTAGATTTTGTGTTATTCTGTGTTAATTAGCAAAAAACAATGCCATATAATTGTGCGATTATTTAAATTTATTCAGCTTATTTTTAACTTTATTACGTTAGGTTACAATTGATTTTTTCTTAGATTTAGGAGTTACTAATGCATAGGTACAATTACATTGTACATTGTACCTATGCATAGAAAATAACTGAGTGCTTAACGGTTTAAAATAATTAAACAAAACCTATCTGAACATGGTTCTACATAAAAATCAAAATTTGGTAAATTTATTCACCTTTTTTCAGCATTCTCAAGGGAGAACATGTTTTCCAATCACACTTGTATTTATGATTTAGAAGAAAATAATTTAAAATATTTAAATTTCCATTTGTTTTCTCAACTTTAAAGAAAACAGGTAAATTAATTGTTAAATTAACTAAAAATTGAAAGAAATGAAAAATCTTCCACATTTGCAGATATTGCCAACGAATTTAGGAGCTCATTTATAATGTCAATGACCCAGATCCAGTATGCAGCTACCAAATGTCACCCGCACATTACAGTAGGTTTTTAGTTTCAATAGGAAATACTTGCCACTTTATCACACATTTTACTTAAACCATGTAATCCCTCCTGTCTCCTGCAGAAAAGCCCATCAACAAAAATATGGATTCACATATATTTTACAAAACTCAGTAGATGCAAAGATAGGCAAATTTGGTATGCAAGTAGACTACTTTCTATGAAGAGCTAACTAGTTTGCCTCAGGTTTCGGCATCCCCTGTAATTTGTTTTCTCAGCAAATCACTTAAGTTTTCCTTTGGAACCACCCCAATAACACTCTCCCAAATGACCAGTACACATACTGGGTAAGAACTCAAACAGCAGTGCACCCCTGGTCAATTACCTGAAGGGGGAGGGAGTGGAGAGAGATAGAGATAAAGGTTAAAAAAAAAAAAAAAAAAAAAAAAAAAAAACCACTTCTCTTTGAAGGAATAATTATGAGCATGCTAATTATGACATACTTCTAGCAAACTGGCACTTCAGTGTACAGCTACAAGTTTTGGAGCCAAATGAATGAAGGCCTTAATCATCTCTTAATCCAACAGGAAATCTAGTAGTGTTTTCTTAGCTATTTTTTCCAGCCATTTTTCCTCACTTGTATCAGTAAACTATTAGTTTTTAAGAGATCAGGATCTTTTCCAGTTCTTTATTTTAAAAAAGGCAAACAAAAAAGAACTCTATGCTTATGTTATATAGACAAATTCTGTTTCACCAGAGAATGTGCCTGATGAGATGCATATACTCCAAAACTTGAGGTCTAAAGTTAGAAGGGAAAGAGGACTGTTTCCCTGGCATGTCTACAGGCGTCACAGTAAGGGTAAACTAACCAGAACACCAAATTCAGTCAGTCTTGTTACAGCCACAGCAGTTGCATGAAAGTTCTTTTGACAAGTAAAACTTTGACAGAGTGAGGTATGAACAAACCCTATTTTCAAGAGTTATATTACAGTTCTGTACCTCAAACCCACTTACATTTTTTTCTTGGGAATTTAAGTGGATGGAAATATTTAAAATCCTGAATTCCAGCTCAGTAACTCTGGTTTTATCAGAGAATTCAAATTTGGAATAGAAGCCTTAATTGACACTTTATGACTGGTCTTGGTTTAAATTCTGTCATTGCTCAAAAAAAGAATATAAATAGTAAACAGCTGTGATACCACAAGACTGATAGCAATCATTCATCTGACAGAATACTTTTTTTTTTTTTTTGCACGACTTCTAATCATCACGTAAGTTGAGGAGGAAAAAAAAGAAAAAAAAAAAGCCAAGAAAGATCGTTTGAGAAGTTTATTGAGTACCAAATGCAAGTTAGAAGTTACTTGGCAATAACTTTAAGGAGTCTATAACTTAAGGTAGCGAAAGACTAATTAGATTTTCATTGAACTAAAGACCTCTGTTGAGATTCAGTATTCTTGCAAAAGGTAAGACAAAGTTGTGTAGAAGGTCTTTGTTAGCAAAACTGCGCTACTATCTGAGCCTTTCCTGTATATATGAACCAAGCCCTTTTCTTAGTGATAGAGAAGAGCTTGAATCCTTTGGGCCTAAAACTTCCTTACCCTTATCAGCGAGTTTTATCAACTAGTTGAAGTTGACAAAAAGCAATGCTGAACTCCCCTTTGGAAAGACAGTACTTAACTACAAATTACTTGAATTGCAGGTTTAGAAAAAATACTTTGCAAGACATGAATAATGCTTACAAAGGTTCATTGTTCCTTTTTGACTTTTATTATCTTTACATCCACAGCAACTGCCTTTGGCTATGAGCCATTACCCTTTGTGACTGACTGAAGAATGATTGTTGTTGCATTAGCTGCAAAAACACCCCAAGACCAAAAAACACACACAAAAAAAAAATATCACACAGAACCCAGCAAATATGTCAATAGGAAAAATAGCCCCCTCTCCCATTTTCTGATTGTTCCCAAGGTTGGTGGCGTGGGAGAAGAGGGGGAGAGGCGAGAGAGAGCATCAGAAACAGTGAAGACGAACAAGACAAGCACAGACTCCTTTTCTGGCCCTCCTGTAGCTGAACCGATCCCAGCATGACTCACTGCTATGATCTCACCTCCCCCCAAAACACACAAGTGGGTCCAAGCAATCTCTTGGAGCTCGTGTTGTCTTCTTCAGTCATGGTAGAAGACACAGGCGAAGATTTAACCTACCGCTAGGTCATCATGCGTTAATCTATCATATCCCTCCCTGCAGTTTCATCACACACTGACTGACCATTATTTGAGCTATAGAACAGATCCCTGAACTATGGGGAAGACTATTTCCACAGCCTTCCCCAAAGATTTTTTCCATCATCCCTCCATCCTTCCACTGCCATCCCAGAACCACCAGCTACCTCCCCCAAGATCCTTCTGCCCGCAGCAAACTTTGCAAAGATGGGCACTCGCACTAGTCAGCCACAATCCGTATGTTCTGAATAGCTGAACTAAGCAACATTGAGGAACATCTGCTCTATTATTTTGAAGTAAATATAATCACATTCCTTTACAGCTTTTTATTTTGAATAATTTGCATAACATAGTAGTGAAGGTATATATATGATCTAATGTTAGGCTGAAACTGAAGCTCATAATTTAGGACACTGACATCTTACACATACAGGGAGGAAAGACTCCTCTCAAGACAACTTAGAGCACAACTCTAAACCTCATTCTGCAAAAGTCTCACCCTCCATTTTCCAATTTTGAAATGCTTTCTAGCAATAACACCCTAACTTATGAACATCTATACTACCCAGAATTCTTCCCATCACTTGCTCCTATTGAAATATTTAAAGATGATTTTTTATGATAAGGTAAGCACATCTTAAAGTAAGCTCACATACTCCAAAAATAAATTTATGTATATACTGAGTAGGTCCATTAAACACTATGCAATACTTCCACAAATTGCAAACAGGGACTATATACAGGGACAACAAAGACAACAAATTTCTAGATTCAGGAAACTACAGAATTCCCATTAGCAGGAAAGGGAATCAGAAAACTCACTCAATTATGGACATAATAGGAGGCTTTTAACACAAAGTTTAAGAAAAAGTCAGAATGAAGGCAGTACACAACTACCAACTAAAACTAAGGCAGGATAGGTAAAGTAAGGAAAATCTGCAGTTTTTAAATGATTGGTTTCATTACCTAAAGGATCCCTTTCAACGTATCCTAAGAAAAAGGTACTTTCTAAATAAAGAAAGTTTTCAGTTCTCAACATTTCAATTGGCACACTTGTTCACAGATTCTGAACACAGAATCCTAAGCTTCCTCAGATGTGAGGAATCAAGCGCACAGTAAAAGTTTCACCCCACCAATCAACTAATCTTATACCCTATTTTGAAATACTTTTCAAAAATCTTTATTTTGCTATATGCCTATAACTCCCAATGATTTCAAATGCATTTGAAGTTTTAATATTATGTATTTAATCAAACCAAGTTTTATTTATTTATAGATATATATTTCAAAACAAACTTAAATTGCTGTTGGTCAACATCAAAAAATGTCTGGTTTGTGGGAGCAAGACAGCTCTGAAAAAGTGTGGCATAAGTAATCTGCTTAGCATCCCATAAGCATCCCTTACAGAGAATCCAAAAAGTAAATCAATCATCTAAAAAACTCATTACCTGCTGTCTTTGTTTCTTATTCTTAAGAAAATTTTTCAACTTCTGAAAGAGACTAAAGATCCTATAAAGAATATACTTCCTACATAACCCTAACTCTTTTTCTAGTCATTTCCATTTCCCTTAAGAAAAGTCCAAAAGATAAAAAGACAAGCAACTGAAAATTGAACTTCCTTGTGCAAAGCAGAGGTGTGCTAGAACCTCTCTACAAACCTTTGCAAGTAAATGGGAAAACAACAGTTCAAATGTACCAAGTGTAGCAACACTACATTCTCATAAACTGTTGGTCTGTGGAAACTGATAAGCCCGTTTTGATCATGGGCTGGAGGAAAAAAAGAACATTTCATAAACAGCCTCCTCATGTTATTCTGAAATAGGGAGCAATACTCTTGAAGTACTTCAGAAAAAATTGAAATGGAGTCAAAATTATCCATGCCGATTGTCAACAGGTGAAAAATATTTTCTAACAGAAAACACTAAATCCTGAGCATAGTTAGCCAACTGGGCTTAAATCATGCCTCGCTGCATGATTTTCCAGTAACTACAGTGAAACATACAGGCACATCTATACTGAACCTACACAAGCTTTACATTTTACAATGTTCTTTTGCTCTTGCCAGCAGAAGAGGGAGAATACCACTAATTTCAGTATGTTTCACAAATATCTGGGAAGTATCCACTGTCTGCAGTTGGGAATGTCTACACTGAAACAGAGCAGAGGAGACATCTTCCAGCACTCATCTTTTTCCTTATTCATTGGGGCAATCAATCAAACGTCACATATGGCAACTGCTGTAAACCAAAAGTTGGTAAGACATATGCAATTGGTATTCAAGTAACAGGTGCCCAGATCCTCTGAGAGGTATTTGAAAAGTAGGATGAAACTAACAGAATAGAAAAAAATATCTGAAGAGTTTTACCACGGACTAGCAAAGCTATAACTTAGGAAAAAAAACTTTTTTTCCCTCCCTCTTTGTATCTATTTTACTCTAGTTATTTTGATAGATCTATTTCCATTCCAACTTTTTTGGTGTTAAGACAAAAGTCCTTCATTATTATAATCACTAGTCAAATTTTGGCTTAAATTGAAAGCTTTTTTCTTTATTACCACTAAGGTTACTGAAGTCAACAGTACTTTTGATTCACTGAATCAAAGCTGAATTTCCAATATGTGCTCTATATTATGCTAACAATAGCTTATGCTCCTGAACTGCTTATTATACAGCAATTATTATTGCTTTTTCATATTTATGCTTAAATCCTTACATATTGCAGATTAAGATGCCCACACTGCAACACTCAATTGCAAAGTTTTGCAAAAATCAGTACTGCTTCAGCTTTTATATCACTGAGAAAAAAAACCAAAAGTTTAAGAGAAGTGTAATTTTAAACAGGCATAATTTAAAGATGACTCAGGGAGAAAACTTACCATCACCAGCAGGGAGGCCTCGTTCTTTTTTCTCATCACATTTGTTGCACTCACTGAAGTAAAGCAACAGAAACATATCCAAAAGGACCCAAACCAATGAGGTGGCAAGGACCACCTTGCAATATGCAAATTTTCTCATGGCACTTTAAGTCAAATACAAAAATTAAGAAATATAAATAGCAACTGATTGCTTTAATCCAGTTTGAGACACCACGTTCTGTATCTGTAATAATAAAAAAAAAAAAAAGGAAGAAAGAAAAAGAAACTGTCAAAAACGTTACCAGAGAGCAGAAGCTAAAATCAGCATTTTTAATTATGTTTCACAGATAATTTATGTTAATTATGACAAGCCTGTAGGTGTCTCTTTTCATGCCTGTGAGATTAAGAGAGCAGGGCCAACTAAGGTAGCAAATTTTTTTTTTTTTTTTTTAACACTATATTAAACAACTGGAAACAAGCTAAGTAGCAATACACAATTGGCTCAGCAAAGCCAACTGGCTGATATTCCTCGTACTTCCCCCATTCTGTATACACTGACCTTCTGTGGCCATCACTAGGAATAGTAGTCTACAAAAAGTAATTCCCATATGTTAATATTAAATGGTATATCATGCTTTAGCTATACAGACAGATGCTTTGCTCTCAAAAGTCATATCCCTTTTGTTAAAAACCAAAAAAGGAAACAGAGCAAAGAAAGCAGTCACATGCCACCATGACCATTTACTAGACATTCAAAAACAAGACTTCAACACTTGGATGCCTAAAATTTAATTACTTAATATTTGACTAGAAAGCAAACATATGCATTTTTCAACAAGTATGAATTAAAACTTCAGAAGTCTAACTTTCAAAATCCCGTTTTGTTGTTCTCAAAAGCAAACTTTTAATACAGACAGCTATGTTCCATCAATGCCAAAAATATTTAGAAAAAGAACAGCTAGGGGTTGAATTAAAAAAAAAAAAAAAAAAAAGATATTTTTAACTACGAGGTTTTATTCCCCCACCATGCATTGTGCATTACATAGTTCATATTATACAGCCAAACTGTAGAGAATTCTGCTAGCTGCTACGGTACATAAAATGAATAAGGTTACAATTTGACTTGGAAATATTTCCTTTGTGTCATTTCTTCTGCTTCCTGTTAGCAAAGGAGTTTCTTTACGGGAAGAATTATTTCAACACAACATTTTTCCAGAGTATTTCCCAGTGGAATAACTTCCTAGATAAACAGAATTACAAACACTCTTAATTTGTTAAAAGAAAAACAAAAGAACAAACAAACCTTAAAATACAATCTGTTCTTCAAAAATATGTATTTAAATACATACATAGTCTCACACATGAATTTTAAGTCTAAGCTAAAGTATTTTTGGAAAGGAGAACTTTAATCATGAGCCATGATCATGCAGCAACCTCACCATAAAATCCTATATATCATTAAAACTACTCTTCCTTTTGTACTTCTTAATCATGATTTATTTCCTGCTTTTTATTTGCTTCTTGGGGAAAAGTACGATGATATTCCTTAAGTACAGCTTGCTTCCTCTTCTCACAGGTTCCGAAGAAAGCTCTGTTGCCATGCGTCCCCATGTAAATGGCAGTGGATTGGACAGCAAGGCTGTCTAGAAGTTTTTAACCTTTCACATCCCCAGCAGCAGGAGGGTGTATATTCCTTCGCTTCCTGCACAGGTGCGCATTAAATGTCAAGACAGAGCCCTGTTTGGATTGCTTTCAATTTGCAACTACACAACCCTGCGGTAATACACGAGAACACCTTGCCACAGCACACCGCCAGGGCTGCAAGTCTATTCTGAAGCTATGAAATGTAAAGTTCTCACCCCTAGTTCAGAAAGTCCCTGACCTTTAACACCCTGTATGTTGGAAGGATACAGTGAGGCTCCCAGGACCACCCACTCTGAGGGAGCATGACCTGTCTGACAAGGCAAGGTGGGCAGCATCCTGGGAAGACTCTTTCATTTCCCTTTTAAAAGAAGTATTAAGGGTCTCAGGCACTTCTCAAGTGCCTGCACAACACAAACACGTGTAACATGGCAAAGGAGCCAGGAGGAAGCATAAGTATGTGCACAGCTGCAGAGCTACTACCTCACTGGGATTACAAATACGTGATGGGACAGCTTATATAACTGGAGTATCACAAGTAATGGATATAGATTCTGCAAGAAACACAGACGTGGAAGACAAGAAGGGTTGCACTATATAAAGGAGTGACTGATATGCACCGAGCTTTGCCTAAAAATACGTAGTGAACCAAGACAAGGATATAGAGACAAGGATTAGGTTATGACAGGACCCTGCTATAGACCACTTGGTCAGGAAGGAAGAAAGATGAAGCATTCTTTAGGGCAACGGCAGGAAACCTTATGATCACATGACCCAGTAGCCGTCAGGGTAGTAACTAGCCCACTATCTGCTGGAAGGACAGAATGATTTGGCACAAACCAGCTGGGAGAGCAAACTGATGGCAATTTCTCTATGCACTTAACTGATGAGCCAAGCAAAGCAACTTGCTATTTCCTTGCTCCAACAAGGAAGGATTTCTTGAGAATGTGAAAGTCAAGGACAATTCTGGTTGCAATAACCTGTATTAATACCTAACTGTGGAGTTTAGGATCCAAAAATAAGTGAGCAGGATGTTAACAAAACTAGGCTTCAGAAGAGCTGATTTTGGCTACTTCGGGAATATGCTTGAAGGTTCCCTTGGGAAATAAAGAAGTCTAGGAGACTGGACTAACCATCAGTGGCAAGTTCTTCAAAGTACAGTAGCGGCTCACTCCAATACAGACATGGCAGAAAGCTAGCACAGATGAACAAATGAGCTCAACGGAGCTCAAATGCAAAAGGGAAATACAGAGAAGACAGACCTGCCTTGAAGGAATATAGAAAACCTATAGAAAGTATTGTTCAGTATAACATTAAGTCATTTTTAAGTATGGATCAGGTTCACCTCTGCTCACTCCAGTAATCAGTCTTCAACACAACTGTCCCTAACTGAGACTTGACAAAGGACTGCGTTGTATTTATTGAGCTAGGCCAGGATCCTGCACTACATACAAGACCTAAGCAGAGACAAATTGACCTAAAGCCATAATTCATTTCAGTTCTGCAACTGAAAACATATTTTCAATTACCTTTATAGTAAAAGGATTTAAAGGTTACCTTATCAATTTGCAAACTTGCAATCTGTTTTGGATTATTTCCTGAAACCTTAAGAATCAGAACTGCTACCAGTGTCTAATTAAAATTAGCATGGCAGACTGTATATGCTCAGAGTCAGATTGACTACATTAAGAAAAAGAGTGGCTTTTGATCTTTCAAATATGTTTAGAAGGATGATGGGAAAAAGTCAGATCTCATCAAAAACATGACATAATATTTATTGTTTCTAAGTCACTGGTATCAAATTAAACCAAAGGCAAAGCAATTCAGTGAACAACATACGAAGAAATCTTGAAGGTCTACACAAAATAGATATTCCAGCATTTCTACTGCATGAGGCAGAAAAGACTGGCATACTCTAGTTAACATATAAAAGGGGTGTTTGTGTGTGTGTGTATATATGTATATACATACACATATATTTGATCAAAAAATTATATACAAGATAGAGATTTTTTAAAAAGAAAAAAAACCACTTAGGTCCACAATGAAAAACAGAAAATAAAAAAATATCCCCACAAGAATATTCCTTAGATAATCTGGGGACTAAGTATTTTAAGCAATCTTGCACTAGATCTAAATTAGCAATCTTTACAGCCCTTGCAATTAACAGAGGGCACACAATTATGGTCAGTATGAAAATCTTGTGGACTGGAATAACAAAAGTGACAAGAGATTAAATACAGTACACAGTTGATGCAGTTGAGCATCAACCACTAACTTCTGCTATCACTTGAACAGCGATCAGTAGAGATAAGGGTAAC
This sequence comes from Crypturellus tataupa, assembly GCA_034781795.1. Taxonomy (NCBI): domain Eukaryota; kingdom Metazoa; phylum Chordata; class Aves; order Tinamiformes; family Tinamidae; genus Crypturellus; species Crypturellus tataupa. Next base: position 377,655 of record JAWLRI010000233.1, read on the forward strand.
AATGAGCTGCCACTGTCACCTTGTTTGACAATTAGATGCATTGAGTAAAGTTTTTTCAGTAGATATACATCCCAGAAACTGCTGTACAAGGCAGCAGCACAGTGAAAAGTACAGAGATATATTCTGCAAAGCAGCTGTCCTAAAATTCTTATATGTCCTCTGCACTTAAGGACTCTATCAGGCAACTGGATACAGCAGTCCAGGCAGTCCTTTTCCATCCTATTCTTTCAGCCTGGAATTTATAATATAGTAATGCATATATGCCCAAAGATGTAAAGTTAATTGCTTCCAGAAGCAAAGCTAGATGCCAGACCTTTGTAAGAAAGTTCCTCCCTACCAGTCTGGTATTCGGGAGAGTTTTTTTAGTTGGCCTTTTCATAGGGGTAGGGGGACAAGCAACCCCCTCCACACACAATTTTCTTGATCCTGATAGATGCTTTATGAGAATAAACTAAAATTAAGAAAATCCATTACTGAACTTGCAAACTAAAGCCTTTGAAAGACTAAGTCATTTCTTTTCCCCAGCCTGAAAAGGCACTTTTCAAATCAACCTCAAGAAATTCGCCTTGTTTATAAAAAAAACTAAACTGGTTAAAGTGGACAAGGCTTCAAAGGACCAGATGAATGAAACTTTAATCAAGTGCTATAATAAGTTCAGAAGTTTATCTGCAGCTTTCGGATTTATTTTTTTTTTTTTTATTTTTACTATGCAACAAAAAAGGAGTGATAGATTCAGTAAAGGGTCAACATACTTAATATCAGAATATCACTATAAATGTTACAAGCACTCAAGAGGATTAAAAACATTTGTACTGTAATTCTATTCTTGGTTTCCAACTCAAGCTTTCCAATGGTTGAAAGAAATGTGTTTAACTTCTGTCTGTTCAGGTCTGAAGAAAAACTGAAAAAACAGATTTATTCAGGCACTCTTAAGATGCTTCCATTTTCTCCTTAACCACTTAATTTAAAATGTATTTCTATCATGTTGAGTGAACAACCAGCATATGCTACTTAACATGCCAATCCTGTAGCAAAAACAAATATACATATTTAAAAATTACAGCTTCAAACATTGTGAGTACACCGTAAGTTTGATTTAATTAGTAACACATAACAAAATGAATACACACACATATGGTCCTGAAGCTAGTAACTGTACCTTTATAACTTAGGCATTCACTTATAATTAGTAATTTAGCTACAATTAGTATCGTCAATAAAGTCCAAGCCATTGCTACTCAAATCTCTTCCTTTTGCAGCTGAACAGTTGATAGTGCCTGCCCTGACACCATATACAATCCTTTTGGGAAAGCAGACTTATAAGCCTATAGACAGGTGTTTTCTCCTCATGAAATAGTCATAATCCCAGACTGGGCTGCCAACACCTTGGATGCTGATGAAGAGATGCTGACATTTAGCTTCCTGGGAGCAGCAGTGCTCCCTTCTCCTCCTGGCCGGTATCTCAGAGCTGCAGCTGACCTCAACCTTTAAGCAATTTCTGCAGAATTGTGTTAGTCTTCCAGTTCTAGCACTCCAAGATTGGAAGAGAAAAATCCAAGTCACATAAACACAATCCCAGGGGAAAAACTTCATTTCTCAAGAAATGGAATTTCATCACCAAGGCTACGATGTGCTCAAGCTCATTATTACTCAGAAGATGCACAATTTTTAAAACTAAAAAAAAAAAAAAAAAAAAAAAAAACCTAAAAAAAAAAAAAAAAACTAAAAAAAAAAACTTCACTCAGAGATAAATGCAGAAAACCATGATTCTTTTAAGCAACAAGCGAAATTACTCTAAATTTATATTTCAAGAGGACAGTCTCACAGTGGTAGAGGCTATTAGTGCATTAGTACACTCACCATTAGTACACCCACCATCTGCTGTCTGCAACAAAAACTTATGAACACCTCCACATGTTTTATATCCACATATTTGTGGCATATGGTAATACAGCATGAAGGTTTCTAGCTAAAAGCAGCATTAATTGGCCTCACAAAAAGTGTGTTTAGTAATACCAAATGCAAGCAAAAAAATCTAATTTTCCAGTTTCTAATAAAAGAGTCAGGTCACATGCAAAAGAGACTACTTTAAATCATCTGACAGGTGCAACCTGTAGGTAGAACCAAATAGCCAATATGATCCCTTTTAAAGTTAAAATTCTTGCTCTAAGGGGAGAAAACAAACAAACAAAAAAGGTATTTGCTACTGAGATAGCAACCTTGTTCAAGCAGTCACATGCACTTGATTAGACTATGTGACAGTAAAAAGGCTCTAGAGCTGTTCTATATTTTCAATTTCTTATTTTCATTTTTTCCACTTACCAAATTTTCACATAATATGATTAATCAAATTTACTTTTTTTTTTTAAATTCTACATTAAAAATATCAAACTGGAAACCTATTTCTGAGACTGGACTAGAATGAATATCAAGCTCACTAAGTGATCACTGTTCATTCAGATGCATTAAGTACCCAATAGAATTTTCTGCAGATGATTCTTTCTTCAGTCATGACATGTCAGCGTCTACAAACATCAGATATTGTCTGCTTTTGACGTATTTGAGGAAAAAAGCAGAAATCCTGTTGAGGTCACTAACAGACACAGACAAAGGGGGTTTGAACTTACTCCAGATCTTAGCATTAAGACACAAGTTAAAAGGGAAGAAAACTAATAGTAGCAACTGAAGTGTCAATATTAAGGAACGCAGTTCAAGGAGAAATCCTCCACTACTTATGACAGGTAAGAAAACTCACTGTCACCACGTAGTTAAAAATTTTTAAAAGACTGTCAAAGACCTAAGCAGACCATGAACTAAATATCAAGGGATCAAAGAAATGTTTTAAGACATTCTTGAAACTTCCTTCATATGTTATTCGACATTAAATCTTTCAAGCTAAATCTCAAATGTTTTAAAATATCCAAATTGCGCAAAGCAACTAATTTTCTTCATATATATATTTATATATATAAAAATACCAAAACAAAAGCTAAAATTGGAATAAAACTGTTCTTCAATTCAAATACTGTAAAAATAGCAAAGATGCAGACAAGAAGTAGATAGGAAGTTATCATTAAGGATGGAGGTAAGTTATCATTAAGGATATCATTAATGCTCAAGGTAAGTTGAATGAAAGAAGAGTCACTTAATTAGCATCGATTGTCCTTAAACAGGGAACAGCAGAACCCTCTAATCCTGATAGCTTTCTATTCATGGTTAATAACCCAGAAGGGAAATGTAAAGAAATAAAAAATACGAATGAAGGCTTTGGATGCATCACCACAAGCAAAACTGAGAAACAAACTCATATCAAAATATTATGAACTTTATTTCTCTAGATTCATACACATATACATATACATTCTACCTATATGTAGAAAATAAACCAAATAATTATTCTGAAATACAAGCAACTTTGAAAAAAACACAGGTAGAGAAAAAATGATGTTACATGTTGGGATCATAGGTGTCCATCTTAGACAAACTGAATGGATTCTGACTAACATAAAAGCACAACTTGCTAGCAAATCAAATGCTGGCAGATAACAAGTTGAAAATTACTGACTAGGATAATGTAGATGACCAAAGACTGAAAAAAAAAAGGGATAAATATGTTAACAAATGTGAGACAAATATTTATAATGTATGGCTTGAATTTTCTTTAAAGTATACACATACATGCACATGTATGTACATTAACATGATTTACTTTCCATCTCTGTAACAGCAATACTGCAGACAGAAAAAAAAAACAAAAACAAACCTTGCCCAGAGAAACATCAGATTTCTAACCAAGAAGAGCTGATCATTTTTGCAGGGCTAAACACTTTTTGCAATTCTTCTACATATTTCCATAAGGTGAGTTTTTTATCTGAAAGTAAAGAAGAACTCAAAGAAAGAATCTGAACATGTGTTTTTTTTCCTTTCTCTAAAGACGAAAGACGGATAAGATATTTGAGGGAAAGTATTGTCCAGTGGTCAGTCACATAATTAAGTTGATTACATCCTTTCTTCAATTACTAAAAAAGTATTTGATTGTTTGGGAATAAGATGTCTTCATTTCATATACAGACAGTAATTGATAAAAGTGACAGACGTTCTTGTATCAGACTTTGATCGTATCTTTTTATTAGCTACTTAACTAACAAGATCGAAGAATTATTTTCTTAACAAGATCCTTCTTATAGCACAAAAGATATATTCTTCATTTATGAAAAACACAAATTTAATCCAATCCATCCTCAAATTGATATATTCATAAAGGTCCTGGAATATTTCTCATTAAAAAAAATCACCCCTCACTACTTCCAATTTAGACTTTCCCTCTTATTTATGGCACTTACTTTGGATTTTTTTTTAATTCTGCCTTCCCAGAGATCTCTGGCAACAAATATCAGAAGCGTCTCAGACTTTTTTGTTTTTCCTTTATTGACCCAAACAATTTACATGTGGTATAAAAAAAAACACCATGAAATTTTCTTCAAGGGCTCATGAATTTGCTCCTGACAAATCTGTTTCTAAACTTTGTATTTTGGGGCTCTACTTTGGATAGATATGAAGAAACAAACTTTCTTCATAGACATGAAGAAACAAACTGCCATATGAAAAACAACAGACTAAGAAAGCAACATCCTGAAAATAATCCTTTATAATTTGGAGAGTCTGGATGAGGAAAGAAAAAAGAAAAAGGGAGAGGTTGAAAGAATGGTTAGCAAATATAGCTTTTATCTGAGACTGCAGTCCAGAACACTTTCTTCGTGCCCATGGCAGCCTGGTCTTCTCAGCTCTTGGACTGATATTTCTAGCAGACCAGAGCTTTAACTTTAGGTCGCCTAAAGCCAGAGAAGTTCATGCATTTATGCCTAACAGCACAGAAGAAGTTACTGTAAAATGTGAACTGCCACAAAACCTAGCTTTGAGTTATAGGACATTCGCACAGAAATGTCTTTTCACTTCATTTATATTTAAGTAAGCAAAGCATTCTTAACTATCAGGCAGAGTGCAGATTTGACTACTTCTGCTCAGACATGCTTGCCTTCCCCATCACTCTTGCATCTCCTAGGTTGCTATCCTACTGAAAAGCATGAAGAGAAATAATGAAGCAGAGCCAAGAGAGAAAGGTAGTCTTCCACTGCTGGCAGAATCAGTTATCAGGTTGATTTAATAGACACATACATGCAAGAAAACACACAACGCGCGCGCGCAGGCTCAATTGTGTATGAAACAAAAAGCTGCCTACAGAATTAAAAAATATTATTACTTAAAATAAAGAGATTTGAGTGCCTGTGTGCGCGTGTGTGCGTACGTGTATATGTGCGTGCACACATGTGTACATGTGCATGGGTGTGTGTGTGCATGTATGTGTGTACATGTGTGCATGTATGTATGCATGCGCGTGTATGTGCATGTGTGTGTCTGCAGGTGTGTGCCTGAGTGTCTGGGTGTGTGCACGTGCATGTCTGCGCACATGAGCATGTGCACATGTGTGCACATAGGTGTGCGCGCACACACATGTGCATCTAAGTGTACATACATGCGCACAGGTATGCGCATGTATGTATGTGTGCATACGCATGTATCCGTGGGGGTGTGTGTGTGCATCTGTGTGTGTATATATATATTTATTTTCAAGGAAAAAACATATTCCTGTGAACTATGGTGTGCTCACCCTTAATTGTATGAACTATTAACACTGAGACCACACGCTTGAATCACAAAAAATCAATGTGACAAAAATATTTTTTAATAGTTTGTAAGAACAAATATTCTTCTGCAGTTAGAACATAACTGTGACAAAAAGTATAGCATTAGTGATGAAGAAAAGGAAAAGCCTACATCAAAGAGGTAACTCTATCAAGTCACTGATATTGCAGCATTTGTACAGAGAAGGACCTGGTCGTCATGGTGGACGACTGGTTGACCATGAGGCAGCAGTGTGCCCTCGTGGCCAAGAAGGTCAATGGGATCCTGGGGTGCATTAAGAGGAGCGTC
>JAWLRI010000233.1:392371-408093 GCA_034781795.1 Crypturellus tataupa
CTGTGCCATGTGCTCTAGGTGGCCCTGCGTGTGCAGGGGGGTTGGACTAGATGACCTCTAGGGTCCCTTCCAACCTTGGGCATTCTATGATTCTATGATTATTAACATATTATGTCCCCAAAACTTACAAAAAAAATGCTAAGATAACAGTTATTCCAATTAGGCTGACATCTGAAGCACATGCCCCTACTTCCCTTGTCCTTCATCCGTAGGTCATTTACTGATGTAGCAGCAGTTCTGTCAAGAGGAGCCATGCAAACAGCACAACAATGCCTTCCTCCTACAGGTCTCTTGCCACCCTCTGCCCTTTGGGACACAGACTCAAGAGAAACACAAGCCAAGATAAGGTGTTTATGAAAGGAATCCAGAGTGACTAAACACACACTTTATTTAAGTAAAGACTATTTTTAGCAGTCACCCTGAAAGACATTACTTTTTTTCCCCCTCCAATCTAGACTGGGGAAAGTTTACTTTCACTCTGCTAAGAGTACTATACTGCTAGAAAGCAAGGCAAAACAGTATTAAAAATACAAGAAAAACTACTGTTCAATAGCAAAAAGCCTATCATAATCCTCATCATTACTATTTTAATCTCTTTGGACTACAGAACTATTTTTTCATAATTCCAACAACACCTATATAGAATCACACAAGTCTAAAGAGCAAAAAATACTTTCATAGTCTTGCAACTGCTCTCCAGAAAGACAAAAACAGAAGAATAATTACATTTCAGGAGCAGCAGTATAGAGGTATAAAAAGGATCCAAGTCTTTTTGAACCACTGTGATACATAACATTAGCAACAATCAGCAGAAACAGTTTATTTAAATATCATCAATGTGCAATAGCCTTAAGTAGAAGCATCAATGATCTTGGCGCACTTGCTTTTAGCAGGACTGCCAACAAAGAGTTGTGTGTTGGCTGCTCAGAGTTGGCAGACACTCTTTGCATCTCTTCTTCAGCTGCCAGGGAACACTATGCCCATTGTTTCACCCAAAACACAAAACAACAAGCAGAGCTTTGCATGGAGGATGTGAGTTGGGACACAAACGCAGCAGACGCCTCTCTGCTCCTTTAGCTAAGAAATCATTCACTGTAAGGGAGCAGAGAAGTCAGCAACACAAAATAAGATTTACAGTGTCAACTACAAGGGTTTTTGTGTATGTTTAAACAATGAGTAATTTAGTTTTTCAGTAATATTCTCACTGTAACAGGTTACTGAATATTTTAGCACAGAACTGTAGTTCCTACCCCAAACCTCCACCTCCTATCCTATCACACAGTAGCCACAATTGCAGAAGTCCGTCTTCCCTCCTCACATCGGTGATGGCTCAAGTGAGATGAACACCAGATGCAAGCCTCTGCTATTATAGGCGTGTTTCCCATACACAAAACACCAAACCCAGTCGGTGCTCACTTGGGCCTCATCAAGAACACTTCACCACAAGGGCCCCATGAAGCTCAGGAGGCATCTGATATCACCTACTACAACAACTCAAGGAGTCTTTTCCCTCAAAAAGTCAGTAGCACTCTAACAGCCTCAAACAAAGCTGCAGCGCTGAAGCATCATCTCCTTCCAGTATGATAACTGCCATTAACAGCCCCAGCTGCCTTTACGGGTACACGTATGCGTCATGGGCATTTTCAGAGGAACAGAATGGATTTCTTAGTTTAGTTTTTATAAATAGGGTTTGACTTCCACTTCTAGAGTACTGCTCTTTGATAGAGAAATATACATGACAGTAACATAATAAATACTGCAAAAATGAGTATGTCCTTTAATGAACCAGGTATTTGTTTGTTTTTTCTAATGAGGCACAGAGGAGTAGAAAAGAATAGCAGGCCCAAACCTAATAACAAAAGGAAAACAAACTGGCAAAGATAGTACATAATTAGAAATGCAGTTAAATCCATATACTGAACTATAAAGAAAAAAATCTGACCTCATAAATCAGTTATATTGCATGTCCAATAATGACCTGCAGGTAGAGAAGTAGAACTACAGATTTGTTTTAGTCAAAGGTTTAATTCTTTCTTCCTCAAAACTCAAAATTAGTACTTCATATACTTCAAAAAATTTAATTACATGGAAAAATACAGAAGAGGAACTATGAACCTGACGGTAGCCACATAAATGTTCAAAGACACATTACTGTAGTAAAGTTGAGAGCATGTTATTGAAAGTTAACATAACTCTACTGAAAACAGCTGGGTGAGAAAGTAACACTGAGACTGTTTACAATGCTCAACATCAAAAATTAAATCAACTTCTCAACTGTAAAAGCAAATGTCAAATTTCCACAGTGCTTTCTCAACATTTACAAAGGATCTCAGTGATATAATATTTTCTTATGAAGACAAAGTGCTAAGTGGTAGAAAACCCCCAAAGTAAAGCTTCACATATCTCATTTGCCTGTTTAACCCCAGAGAAATAATTTATTCCAAAGCATTAGTACAGGAAAGACAGTAGGCTTCAGTTCAGTACCTATACTGTGAAAGAAATATAAATATTAAGCACTATTTATTCTAAACTAAATCCTTTCTGGCCATACAAGGAACTTGAAAGACTATGTATCCATTTACTAATTTAGGAAGAAAATATAATAAACCTTAGAAGGAGAACAGGATATATTCTCTTGCACAACATAATTAGCTCTTTCTAATCAAAGATGCAAGTGATAAAATTACACTCTTTCACTTACTGGGGGACTGAAGTTTTAAGCCACATACAAGGCTTCTTAAAAGCTTGGGGACAAAATAGCAGCAGTTGTTGAAAAGGTGAGCAAGTAGATCCTACCTCTAAAGCAAGTCCAGAATATATATTGCTTATTTTAATTCAGGGAACAGTGGGCTTACAAACATAAAAGTAAACGGCAGAGAGGAACCTCATGAGGTTCAACAAAAACAAGTCGTGCACCCAGGGAGGAATAACCCCAGGCATCGGTATGAATTAGGGGTTGACCTGCTGGAAAGTAGCTCTGTGGAGCGGGATTTGAGAGTCCTGGTTGACAACAAGTTAACCATGAGCCAGCAACATGCTCCTGTGGCCAAGAAGGCCAGTGGGATCCTGGCCTGCATCAGGAGGAACGATATCGGCAGATTGAGGGAGATGATCCTCCCCCTCTACTCAGTTCTGTTGAGGCCGTACCTGGAGTACTGTGTGAAGTTCTGGGCTCCCCAGTACAAGAGGGACGTGGAACTTCTAGAGAGGGTCCAGCAGAGAGCCACAAAGATGATTAAGGGACTGGAACACCTATCTTATGAGGAAAGACTAAGCGAGCTGGGCCTGTTTAGCCTAGAGAAGACTGAGAGGAGATTTGTTCAATATGTTCAAGCAGCTGAGGGGTGATTGTAGGGAGGATGGGGCCAGGCTCTTTTCTGTGATGGCCAGTGACAGGACCAGGCGTAAAAGCTGAAACATATAAAGTTTAAACTCCTTATGAGGAAGAACTTTTTCACTGTGAGGGTTCTTTACTACAATAGACTGCCCAGAGCGGTTGCGGAGTCACCTTCCCTGGAGATCTTCAAAACCTGCCTGGATGCAGCCGTGGGTGTCCCTGCTTGAGCAGGGAGGTTGGACTACATGATCTCTAGAGGTCCCTTCCAACCTTAACCATTCTGTGATTTTATAAACTTCGAAAGAATGGTAGCACAGAAGTAATACATGCCACCACTGAAACCAGTCTAGTCTGCTGTTCTTTGAGAACATTAACACTTCATTTAAAATCCTGCAGGGACACATGCAAAAGGGAATGGAGAACAAATGGTTTGCTGTCTTGTCAGATTTACTGAAGATTTCTTGCTTGAGTATTTCAGCAAGACTGTCAGTATCAACAGGAGACTACATATACCAAAACAACAAAATGCTTTTAAGTGAGCATATGTCTTTCTACATATAAATACCAACCTTCCCACAGAAATTCTAGTTTCAGATGACTTCACCAGTTCCTAAGCAAAGCTCTACTGCCTGCAGAGGTATCTGAAATTTAGCGGAGCTGATAAATGACTATCATTTCTCATTTGCAAGGGTGGGAAGATTGCTTCTCTCTCTGCATCCTCTCTTTTTTTCTTTCTTCCATTCTTCTACAGAGAAGGCAGTCAAGCCAGCACTTTCTGAGTAGGTGAGAAATTAGTTCCCATTTCTGCAAGTTTTGTTTGTAACAAAGGAACACAGGTTTCAAAAACAATACATTCAGTTAGTAATACTCATCCTAACTTTTTTCTTGTCCCCTCTATTCCAGTAACTGGAAACTGAAACAGAATACTGAGAGCTATTAATTTCATCATAACAAGGGTAAGGAAGCTGGCAACAAACCAATGAATCAAGTTTTCTAAAAACCAAGAAAAAAGGATTGAGAGTTTTAAAGCAGTCTTTTATCAGTGCAGCAATCCTAAGAAATACTTTCAAATAAGGTAAGAAATACTCTAAAAATGCCTAGTTCCACTAAATTTACTAATTGACGAGCCACACTGCTGTTCATACTGATTTTCTTTTCACAAATAAGAGCACAGACAAAACTGAAGGTAAGAGCCCGGAAACCACTGGGGTGTCCAGAAAAATGTTACACATGAATCTTGTCAAAAGTCAAGTTGCAACTGCATATACTGATAACTAGCACCACAGTTCAAGACATCTGAGTCCCCATGCATTTCTTTCCATGTCCACCATGCTTCCTCCTTTGTGACAACACACCATTTGGATGCTGGTTAAACCAAAATGTACTGAAATCTAGAGTAATCTGAAATCAAATTGAATAGGAAATAAATCCATGTCTGAGGAAGTAGCAGAATAGCAGGGTAAAGAAGAAAACCTCCTTTAGCAGCAGTGACAGACTGATGTGCTCACCAGGCTAGGCTACAGCCTAATTCTTAAATCTTGAGACTTGCCACTGCTGCTTCATTAAATCTCATAGGGTTGTTACTTTTAAATTATTTCTTATATTTTGTCCTACTGCCTGTTTCTTATCCCCATTTGAAAAGTTCTTTAGCAGCTGCTCTGCCACAGGAACATACTGAATCACACTGTAAAAGCAGAAGAGGGATTATTAACCTGCTAGACTGCAGGTCCTGAGATGCCTTCACTATTAATCTTCATCAGCTATTCTAGCATAAATTCAATCATTTAATATTTTCCAGAAACTGAAAGCATATATCAACTGCACAAAATCCTGCCTCCCTAAAAATCTAGCTCAAGATCGAAGAATTCTGTAGGTCAAGAATGAAGAATAATTCTTGCTTGAGTATCCCAGGAAGGGACAAAAGTGGAACCTGACAAAGAGAACATGTCACAGCAATAGTTAGCTAGCAATGTGAAAACATCCAGGACATTTATATTTAATATCAACCTCTTAAAAATCAAAATAAAATAACTAGTGTGCCAGGTAGCATAGCTGATTGATTGGTATTCTGTGAGCAAGGACAGAATATAGAGAGAACTATATACTCAGAGAAGAATAATGTCTGAACATTAGAGATTTAACTAAATTCTTAAAGTCGTCTTTTTTCCCCTCCCCCTAAGAACACTTGGTATTTTTGGTGCTTGGTGAAAATTGCTCTAAGGTGTACTATCTACTATTAAAGGAAAAGACTTTGAGAATTAAGTTAACTTTCTAATGATAGAAATATTATGAATATATTTTTGTTCAATCAATATTAAAGCATTCCTTTAGTAAGATGGGAAGCTTTTTGAGGCTACTGTATTGTCTTAAACCACTTAATCCAGAGCAATATTTAAGATGACACCAAGAAAACCAAGTATAAAGTTCACAGTGTTTTTGTGCATCAAAGCCCACTTTCCCGTAAATTTCTGTCACCAGCAATAACCTCAATATTCACTGTCCCTCATGAGCTCTCCTTTCTCCCTCAATGCTCAAGACCTCCATTCCCCATATGAGACTATGATTCTATGATGGATGCCTGTTGGTGGACAGGGCTTTTTTTTTTCTAGGAGATCAAATTTTAAATAAAATTATCAAATAGTAACCTCTCTACTCCTGCCAAAGCGTTTTTAATGTTTTACTGGGACAAAGCTCTATGGAAAACTGCATTTTCTCCACAAGCCTTTACTCACAATAGAAAGACTTCCAGATACATACACAATTTCAAGACAGCTGCAGGCCTCTTAAAATTCCTTTAATCTAATTTCATAAATTTAAAGCTTTTCTACTAGTGTTCCTCCACATACATTCTAACTGCTTATAAGTAAATCCTCCCCACACACATTCATCTAAAACAAATACCTTTTGGAAAAAAAGAACCGGAACCTTTAAGGATTTCATTAAACTTTTTTTTTTTTTTTTTACTATAATTTTACTATAAGCACATTTACTACGACTTTAATTTTTGGCTCAGCTTTTTTCCTCCTTGTGCCTGCTGATAACTGCTCAGCACCTGACAAGTTTCATGATCTCAGAATAGCGTTAATCTGGCTGCTGCCAACAAGTGCCTAAGTGATTCTCCTTTCCACAGTCCAACCGATTCCAGTTGGATTTGGAATTCCTTAAAAATAGCAGCTGCCACTTAGCTTATTGCGCTTCAATTCCACTTCAATATGCCTGGTCTCAAATAGATTTCAATTTATTTCAACCATGCCAGTCACCACTTTTCTGTTAAATAAGTGTTGCTTCCCTCTCATGGCATATCTTAGCTTGCCTTCCAAATGATGGCTTAATGCTTTCTTAAAACACAAAGGAACTCATTAAGCCACGCAAAAAGACACTGAAATACCACTAGTTAATACAATTATGTCAAGAACTCATGCACAAAAGGAAAACATAAGAAAACATGCTTTTTTGCATACTCTCTAAGTCCTAGTAATAACAAAATGAACTTCTAAAGTAATTTGACTTGGAGGTAGTTGCTCTTTTTTCTGAAAAACATTAGTTACACTACAGTGATGATTTTCAAAATTTATTGAGCTTCACTTATGATAGGCATGTCTGCAAGGCATTTCAAACTAGACACCAGAAAAGTACAGTTAGCAGGAACTTTTATTACTTTGGCTTGTTCCAAATACATTTATCCTCTCCTACTTCGCCCCAGAAATTACCACAGCCTTATGAGTAAAAATAATTGATATAGGCAACCTTCTACCATTTAAAAGAAACCACAAATGTGGAGAAACCACAAATGACAAAAAACATGAAGCAGGTATACTGCAACAATAATTGATATGAGTTGTTTTAAACTAGTAACTGGCCATCACTGATTAGGACTGATGGATACCACAGCACACAACAGCTCTTAGAAGAAGATGAAATTTCTCTATGGACCAGACACAAGAAACAAGTTGCTATAACAAGTTATAGAAAAATCACCATTTTATTAGCTTCTGCAATAAAACTTGACTACTGTGGAAGAAAAAAAAAAAAAAAAAAAAAAAAAAAGCCTCGCAGTTGATAATTTGGCTGCAAGGAATCTCAGCTGAAATTCCAATCTGCAGATCAGTCCCCGATTTGCATACTCAAAGTCTCGGTTCTTCTACACGGAAGAAGCAACAAAAGAAGACTGATCCACTTTTAAAGCCATCTCATTGTGGTTTGTGTGTTCAAAAACCCTACAATGATCCAACCTTATAGAGCAATCCAAGTGATCACAATTCAGTGTTATCCTCTGAGTTGAAAAGGAATGATATAGTGTACAGAAAATAACAGGTATGTTTTTTCCTGGCAGAAGTTGAGATGTTTTATGAAGTTTTTCAGAACAGAAGTGTGAGTTTTCTTTAATACATCTTTCAAATATATGCAGCACACATGAAATTTAGAAAAACTTATGTTTCAGCCCTAAAAATTTCTTATTCGTCTGGGAGGCGTGGGGGGGAAGGGAGGAAGAGGGAGCACTGCAGTCACAACAGGGCAAAACAACATAAGAACGCTGACATATTCCACAGCAGGAAAATTAAATATTACTGCGTTCCTCTAAATGGCCTCACAGATGAGATCAGAACAATCTGTTTCTTGCACATAGATATCAAGTATTAAATGGCTACAGAAAAGTGATTAGTTTTCCTGGATATGGAAAAACATAAATAAAAGACGTGATTCAACAACTCTACTAAACCCAAAAGGGCAAACATACACACACAGACAAAAATAAACATCACACATGTGAGGGAAGAAGGAAAATAAATTACTTCTAGAAATGAGGGCTTACATTTTTGAAATCTTACATTTTTGGAAAAAAAATTCCTTTTGCTGATGTGATTTAGAACTGCATTGAAATATTGGAAACATATCCTTATGAGCACATTCTGATAAAGAAAAAAGTTTTATGTTCAACCTGCACCTACAAGGTGTGCCTTGCTTCAATGTTTTAACTGGCTCTGATTATTTACTAGATTCCTTTCTGGAGCTGTCCCTTTTTTTCCCCTTAACATCTTTATTGTCTTTGATCAGATGACATCTTAGCAGAATAACGGAAATAATATTATGAATTAGTACTTGAATCTCTAGGCCTTCAACTCCTGGCACACATACCATGTGCCATTAGAATGTGTAAATTAAGACTTTTCAGATGCTTTTGTTGGAGCAACTGTGCTTCTGCTGCAGGACAGCAAGGTATTTTTCTTTGAACTATACTTTTACATGACTAGATTATTTAATGTTTTCAGCACTAGTCTCTTAGAGTTGCTGGAATTACTTAACAGTCAAATAATGAAGTTTTTCCTAACATTTTGTACAACATACTTGTATTTCATCTACAAGCTCACAAATGACCTTAGACTTGATGAAGTGTTAAGACAGTTCCCAGCAACTATATCAATCTATTCATAACTGAACATGAAATACACCTTGTGAAGCATGTTAAATCTATGATGAACACTAGGTTTTATAGAGCTACACTACCAACACTTATGCTTTCAGAATTAGTTTGAAGGAGAGAGAACTGACCATTTAGTTCTGAAAATGCACAGCAGGAACAGTACATAAAACTGGTGTTAATCTGTATCCTTTGAAAACATTTCAATCCAACTTCCATAAAAATAAAAGCAGCGATGTCAGAAGTTAAAGCTGATCTGAAGCTCAAAAAAAAACGTTTTTGAAAAGTGTGCTGTCAAATATCTCAGTAGCTGGTCCATTCTGTTCTACCATAGAAAGGAACTGCAGCTTTTACGATGAAGGAGGAATCCCTGCTCACCTTTCCTGCCACATTATTCTCCCAGTTCACTTCATTGTACACACAAATCACAATAGAAGTTGCAAAAGAAAGACTCCCATTGAGCAGATGAGAGTTGTTCTCCACAGACTAGGCTCTGGAAACAGGGTGGAAGCTATCAGCCCATGGTCTTTGAAGAGACCAGAAACTTCAGACAGATTAAAGCTAAACTTCAGGCAAGGGCAAGTTTAACTTACTGCCCCCCTCCCCACTGTTTTTTTCCCCATCCCCTCTACATATAACTCCTTCTATGTAAGATCTGAGAGAACAGTGGGTGCTTAAAAATGGAGCAAGGTGCAGGTTGTCATTGTATCACACAAAGAATGGAAAGGCTTTGGAAGTTTGGAACACAACAAAGAATTTATCATACTTTTTACCTTCAGTAAGACTCCAGATGGTGATAAGGTGCTTTCTTAATCACAAAAGTTAATGAACTAAGTATTTCTGAGACTTCTGAATTCTGAGAAATCAAGAAATTCTCTACAAAATTGAGTATTTAGAAAACTCAGCCTGGGAGGAAAAAAAAAAAAAAAGTCTTCAATTATATAACCTTCTTTTGAGGGTAAAATGCCTTTCACTGATAGAGTCCATTTTGCGAGAGAGTTTTATTTCAAACAGACATTTTATTGGTATTGTGTCTGCAGCATTTCACAAAGCTTAACATTTGCAGTATGATGTGCCTACATTTTCACTAATCTTCAAAATCTGAAAATTGAGAATAATATAGAGGTTTATTATAGCACTAAAAATACATATTGATATTCCTAAAGTTCTAATTTATGAGCCTCAAAGAAAAAAAATAAAAAATGCAATAAAAGTTTTTGTATGCTTTTTTAAAACACAGTTTAAGCATATCAGTTATTTCAAATATGTCTTTGTAACCAGACTGTTCTGGTATGCCATCTTGCCTATTTTCAAAAATATCGAACTGTCATATGATGCTTTAGACATTAGTTTAAAACCATAAACTGCTCTAAATTAATACTCTTGAAATGTATCCTTAAACATGTTCATGACAAGAAGCCTCACAAGCCAGACATTCAAAGAACTGTTCCAATTAACACAAATTAAAGTATATTCTTATAGAAACAATAGTCTAAACCAAGTTTTCCACTTGGAATTAGGATTGAGTTTCTATCTTTTCCACTTGTAATTAGGAATGAGTTTTATCTTTTAAAGTGTATCAATCCTAAATACTGAGTACACAATGAATTGGAAAAATAAACAAATCCATTAGTTTAACTTAAATTTAAGTCCTTAAGAGATATTTAATACGAAAAGTGACCTATCACTGAATATTTTCTCCTCAATGTATTTAACGCAGGGGGGTCAGAAGCAGAACATTCATATGTTATCACAGATGATTCTTAATGCTAAATTATTCATAACGGTAATCAGACTGACGAATGCCATATGACCAATGGCTTTTAATCTACAACTAACTTGCACCATCTTAAGAAATACATTGTATTATTAGATATACTTTGTCTTTCTCTCTCTCCAAAAGATAAAAAATAAATGACTCAAACAAAAAAACCCACAAAAACACACATGAACATGACATAGAGAAGTTAAGATGCGACTACACAAAATTATAGTATCTCATCACCCCATGCAGGGGTGATAACAGGCTTTATGTTGGGTCCTAACTATTGTCCTAGTCCTGGCCAACATTGTTGAGCTCATTTTAGAATACTGTTGTGGAAAGACCTGACTGACAGCAGTAACAGTTTGCTTAATAGAGGTCCATGGCCATTAGGATAATTTTTCATTCTTAGACAAGTCAGCTGCTTCAGTTTAATATTTAATGGGTGCCTCCAAACCTCATTATCCTTGCTTGCAATCAACTCCAACCCATTACCAGTATTCCTCAATCTTGTTTGCTCCTCACAGATACTCTAACAAATTCAAACATTTCCTGCTTCCTCTCTCCAGAATAATCCTGGTGTTCTCTCTTCTTTCTTACTTCCAGTGTAATTTTAATTATCATTCACAGTTTGCACTAAAGCATTGCTAGCATGCAGAGTACAGGTACTAATAGCACTGAGGGATATAATAATGGCAACTTATGATTATAGAAAGGTCACCAGATCCAGTTCTAAAACTCTACAGGCTCTCCTCATTTCAACCAAGCTGCATCTGTAAAATGAGGACAGTATTTCCAACTCCTCTAGATCTACTTAATATATTTATGCAGTATGATATTACCATAAGTAGTTTCTGAGGCTGACAGGAAGCAGCAGCAGGAGCTCTGGACTCGCTCCTGATGTCCTGTTTAGAAAAATGTCAAAAGTTCATATGTTTCTTAGAAGTTTTCCTAGACAATTTGGATGGTGAACGCTGTGCAAATTCAACTATTCCACATAACTGATAACAAATTGTCATATTACTTCAGTAACAAATCAGAATTCTATCACACAAAGAACTATTGGAACTTTATACAAATATACTACATATCTTGTTACATTAATTATACCATCTTGCAATTAATAAAATCAAGTTATATTACTGTGGTGCAGGACAAAAAAAGCAGTTCACACATTTCATATCAAAGGAAGCTACTATACTTTCAACTACAGTAGAAAACTGAACAGATCTTTTTGATACATTTTCTAAGAGAATAAAGTTTCCCAAAGTTGAAAACAGCATGGCACAGGAATAAATAAGAGTACAAAATATCTTCCCCCCTGCATTTGAAGTAAATATCAGAGCAGCTGTACTTCAATGGCTCCTATAGTTTAAGCATTCACAGCAAACTGTTTTCTCATACTGTTTTTCACTAAAAGCACAGCACACAGGCGCTTCACTAGTCACTAGACTTCAGTTTTATGTCATGCCACTGCACATTAGTCTAATATTATAATAACAGCATTAATAATAACAGGATTCTGCTGTAAGTGTAATACGTGAGAGAGAAAAAAAAAAAAAAAAACACCTTAAAGTACTCATATTAAGCAGAACATTAATCTACAGGACAGATAAACCAAAAGTACTCAAAGTCTTATCCACAGTAACAGACCACTCTATTACACAAAAACAAACCTAAAAACAGCACAAAACCCAAAGCACACATACTCTAGCAAAAAAAAAAAAAAAAAAAAAAAAAATCAAGTTCTGCAGGGCCTTTCACAATTAAGTCCCATACCAAGAGCGCTCATCTAGTGCTTAAGGACGAGAGGAAGAGGAGCAGGGTTGATTCTTGATAATTAATCTCTGGGTAACAGAAGCGAGGTTGGAAAGTGATACCAAGCAAAATAATCAGATTCCACCTTGGCAAGATGGTCTTTTCTTAACTGACCAGCTGATCTCCTTCCAGCAACCCCTGAAGTGGTCAGCCAAAGACACCTTTCTGAATTTAGCACACACTTCCACCGAGCTTTAAAACAAAGATACAAGAAATCAGAGACATACTTCCCTTAAGAAACTATAAACTGCCATTCAGTAACCTGCACCAGGATTTTAGAATGTAAGTTAATTCTTTAGTGGATTATAATCACACCTTTATATGAACCCAATGTTAAGACCACGTCAAGGAGGTGGGAATTTATTATAATAGTACATACATAAGATATTCATGCAATGCTCAAAGTCACAAGCCTCTAGCTTAACTGAAAGTGAATATCTCTTAAGAATTGCAGAATTTCACAGAGCAAAGCAACAGGTAAGCAATCAAAAAGCGAATAATAGAGCAGTTAGTGAGCTTTTTAATACATTAGTTCTAAGCATACCAATTCCATTGATTTTTATGATGGGCTTTTTCACATAATGGACTAAGCTACCTAGAAAGATTCTAGAAGGGAAAAAAAGTTTTGTGAGAATTAGCAGAAGATGATGTCAAATGCTTTTATGACAAGAATACAGACAAAATATTTGGGAAAATTAAATTTAGAATACTGCTTTCAAGAATAGATTTGGTGTTACACTTAAATAAAGCCCATGATTACAATACTACAAACATATTTTGCAGATTTCATTTCATTTTGAAGAATTTGTTTTATTCCTAGCTAAGGAACAGGAAGCTTAGGCTATTAATATGTAGTCAAACTTCATCATGACAAAAGGTTAAAAGTAGGATGCTTCAAGGATCCATACAGTGACACAAAGTCACTCATTAACAATTCAGAAGAGAAAGTGGGAAAACTAACAGTTATATAGATTAATCAGGATCAGAAGACGAGAACGGTAATCAAATGGCAGATAATAACCATGATGTACAGGTAGTACAGATGCATATGAAATTCAAGTCAAGTAAAGCTAAAAGTAGTAGTAACAAAAAATAAAAACAGACTAATTCATATGGTCACCAACATTATAAATTCACTAGAACTAGTATAAAGTAAGTGGAACTTAAGTAAGATCTCTCTTTAGCCTGAGGGCTATTTTAAGTCATCTGCCCAAAAAGTTGCTGTAGTACTAGACTAAATATCTCAAGGAACTTGTATGAGAAGAACAAGAAATTGCTAATATGAAGAATTACAAAGACAAACATGGAAAATACTCTTATAATTAGTTAAAATAAAATAAACAAAAGGAAAATAACTTACACCTCTGAAACTAACATGTGATTCAGTGAAAATCGGAAGCATATACTTCAGAGCTATGCTTTTTAATTAAATGCACAATTAAATGTTTAAAGTGAGCTAAAATATATCCTACAGTAAATATATATATATATGTATGTTTTTAACTTTCAGGCTAGGCCTTTTCATTGTAAGCATTCAAGGCTCCTAGAACTGTCAAACTCCTATTTAGAAATGGTTTCTGCACTTCCATGCAGAAGATCTTTAAATAAACAAACTGGGAAAAGTGACAACACTGAGGACTATGTTTTGTTGGTCCTGCAACTCAAACTTTAACCTGCCAGGTTGATAGTCTGACACCTACTCATGTGGTAGTGCCTGAAGTCACTAAATATATATATGGTGACTATATATATATATATATATACACACACACACACACACATATATAAAAAACACAAAATCTTTCAAGAGCCTTTGTCTCATGAACTAAGGCTAATGTAATTTAAATTACATTCAATTAAGCATTTGGAATGACCCTATTTTTAGATGAGTGTCCTTGGAAAGCTACTTTTTGTTCTCATCTCAAAGACAATCACGGAAATAGTGTGCTGTTTGAAAAAAAGTATCTAACAACTTGACAGATAATAGGCAGCTTTATGATGTGCATGCAATAGATAAAGGACAAGACCAGAGACAAGGAAGTTCTTCCAGAAATGAGGCAGCAGGAATCTGCTCTGCCAAAACAGCAATTTGGCTTTGAAATTTATATTGAAGTACCTCCAGTTCTTTCTCTGTGTAGTCAATTCCTAAATATGTTTTAACAAATCCAGTTTGAGATGATAAGGATAACATGTGCACACATTTTTTTTTTTAATATAAAAGTGAAACTGCACCAGCTCACCACTGGGATATGCCATGACTGCCACATGGCATTTCCAAAACATTTCCATGATTTTCACTTGTGCCTTGGAACTGCACTGTTCCAAGTTAAGGAATAAAGCATCTTCAGTCACCCAGCTTACAATTTCAAAAAGCCAGACAGTATCCAAACACAGTTGAAGTGTTACCATTATCACCTTCATCTCAAGGGTGGCTCACATGTGGTATCCTTGCCAGGTACCAATATGTGTCATTTCCTGATGACAACCCTGCTGCCACAACCTCCCATCCATAACCATCTGAGAAATATTCCTCCTTGATGTGCATTCATATCCTGTACATAAGGTAGGCCCAAAGAGAGAAAGGAAAGAAAAAAATAAATAAAATTCAGAGTGCTGGCAATAGCACTTAGAAGAGGCCAACATTGCAGAAGGACACAGATGAAATTCCAAGTCACAGAAAACGATGAAGCTGGCACTGGGAAGTGAAATGCTCTCTCCACTATAAACAACTCTTTGTATTTACAAGAAAAACGAGTTCTGTGGAGCTCCAAGCGCTCAGAGCAGCATGATCTTCACTGCTTTTGCAGAAGGAAGTGAGGAGCAGCAGCATATAAAAATACAGTTAGCTCCAGTTTGGGCTTTGCACAGCTGCTAGCTAACGTTCATGTTCATTTAAGTTATGTAGGCAGCGCATAAGATGCTGGTTTGATAGCAGTAAAAGTTATTTCTCTCCACAACTGCTGTATGAAAATAGTGGTAATTTTTATTGCAGGATCTCCCTCCTGGAAGTGTACATAGAGCCCTGGGGCTGCCGAAAACAAGCGGGTCCCCAGAATACAGCGGTATTTAATAGCAGTGCGGTGGGTGGGGACGGACACAGCACGGCTTTCCCGGCGGGCAGGAGGCAGCTCCCCTCGCGGCAGCACCCGCTCGGCACGGACGGCAGCTGCGGCACCCGGAGCGCGGATTCCTCGCGGCGCCGCGCGCGGCTCCGAGGGGACGGAGGGAGCCCCGCTGCGGGCCTCGCCAGGTGAAACGCCGCGTTATTCCGCCCCACGTTACGTAACGGACACCGAGCGGCCGGCCCAACGGTGACAGCGGCGGCCCGGGGCTGCCCGCGACGCGCGGGGCGCCACTGGGGGGCAGCGGGGAGGCAGCGCTGCTAC
>JAWLRI010000233.1:430448-465180 GCA_034781795.1 Crypturellus tataupa
GCGCCGGTGGCCGCGCTGCGCTGGGCGAGAGCCGGCCGGGTCCCCGCGCTGCCCCATCCCCGCACGGGCTGTCGCGAACGGGAGCGGGGAGGGGGGTGTTTGCTACGGTGCGAGCTTCAACATTGCCGTTCAGTACAAATTCTAATTCCCAAACTAGCGCAGGGTTTCAGGTTCGTGTTTTATTCTGTCATCTCTGTATTTCTTAACATGTAACCGAGTTGATATTAAAGCGCACTAATTGTAGTCGCGGTCGCTGATCATCACGTTTGACACGACGTGCAAAGGGACAGCAATACATCTAAAGGGGAAAAAATGTCGAGTGTTAAAAAGACAGAGCCAGAGGAACGGCGCGCTTGAGGTAGAAGCTGAAATCCAAGATGAGTTGCAGGCCTCCTCCTCAAAAAAACTGACTGCTGCAGTCAATTTAGGAAACAAAATAGATGAAGAATTGTCTCCAGCTTCTTTTATGTAATCCTTAAAACATAAGCACTGACAGTATGTGTTCTTTTTGTAATGCGGATTCTCTTCATAGCATATTAATTATCTATAGATAGAACTTATTCTTCTCCCATGCAAAAAATATGTGAAGACTATATTTATGGCGAAATGAAAGGGAGTGTTTTTTCACCCTAGTGAGAAATGTCTGCCGTGTTTTGAAAACAGAACAACCCGACAACCCAATAAATCTCTTAGCGTTCCAGGATCATTTCAACACCCGGAGAGATTCACAAATTTAAATGTTATATGAAATGTCTGCTGCAAAGTAGCCATGATTGCTTTTGGACCTAGTATCAGAGTTCAGAGCCTCGTTTTACAGATTAAACCCTGAATTAAAGGGCTTTGTTTTTCTGAATGTCTCAAACTTTTTGTTGACCAAATCTGATGCTCTTAATTTCTCAATTCAACCACGTTTAGTTGAGTATTAATATTAATCCAATCAGTTGGAAGTGCATTTATTTCACGATAGTTTCACCACTAAACTGAATTAAAATACCTAAAGTTGTAGTTGCATGCAGAGCTTTTCTTCTTGATGAAGAAATTTCCCTCTACTACTTAAAATATGCACAGCCTCTCGTGTGGTGTGCGATGGTTATTACCCTACTGAAGGATGCAGTAATTGGCAGTGGTTTGAAGGGAAAAAATTACTGAGCGAAAGCAAAACGCGTGGAGCAGCGCAGGTTTCCTGTGTTCCTCACAGAGGGCATGGATATGTTGGAATTGCGGGATGCTGCATTTCTCACCCAGAGTCAGGTTGGCAGCCGTGGGCAGCAGCGTGGCTGTGTTTGCTTAAACAAGCCTTTGGGGAAGATGCATTTAGGAAGGTGTTTTTATTTGCTGTAATAATATTAATTGCTGCAGTTGAGTAATTTCATACCCTGATGGTTAAAGTCATTTAAAAACCCTTATCTCTGCCCAAATACCCGTCAAGGCTACAGACTTCAGTTTTATGTTGCTTTTGGGTGGTTGGTAGAAACTGCATTAAGTTATGGTGTGCTGGATACTGCTTGCACGTGAAGAGTTAACAGCTTGACAGCAGCGACATGTAAAGGGTAGGAGAACAAAAGCACACTTGCCATCCATTCAGCCTTCCTGTGTATAACGGTGTCTTATGATTAAATATACATCGACTGTCTCCCTGCCTTCCTTTATTCATTGCCAGTGTCAAAGTTGTATGTCGAAGTTAGAAAAAAACCCACTCCTAAACAGAGATTTTAAACCAGAAGGTTTTGACCTTGTGCATTAGTTTAGGAAGGATGCTTTCTGGGGAGGGTTAAAACATCAGAGCGTGATGACTGAAGGACAAGCAGCTACATCCTCAAAGGGAAAGGTGCACGAATGGGATGATGCAGTCAGAGGACTTCACACTGAGGATGTAGCTATTGAATTAATGCAAAATGATGTAACTGTGTTTTGATTTGGATAAAAATAAAAAGGAGACGGAGGGAGATAAGGTGAAATGGAGGGAAGGAAGTTGCAGTAAATCATATCAGTTCCCTTACGGTCCCAAGGGAAGGCTTTAGAGAAGGGACAGAAGTTGTACGAGAGGGGATGCCAACCTGAGCCTGGAATTGTATGAGGGAAAACTGGATGGTAGTTCAGAGGAACGTTCAGGGTTTTGCAGATTGGGAGCTTCGGAACAGGCTTATGGTGGAACTGAGCCTGGGAAATGTAGTAAGAGAAAAGTGGGAGGAAGAGAGGGGGAAATGAAGGCAAAAGTTACTGGTAAGTGATGGCATTTGGCAGATTTTGTTCCCTAAGCATTTTTTATTTTTTAGTTTTTTTTTTTTGAAGCAACCTCATTTTTTGTTGTTTTGCTTTTGTAACAAAAACCTCATTGGCCTCATTGTAACTAGTGAGAGGCTGGAACATGCGTGCTTTACTACTAAATGGTCTTGTGCCCTCATCCTAGAAACCTAGAATACAATTGCTTAAGTAACAAAATAGACATGGTCATGGTCTAACATTGCTGGACTTCAGAGCTCTGCACAAGGCAAACACTGTAGGCTCTGTCATTAGGGTTCTGATGTACAGAAGACTTCAAAATCTTCTTGTAGTTTTGGATTCCACTTTTAATTCTACCAAGGAGCATAGTCACTAGTAAAATCTATGACATTCCTGTATTTCAAATCCTCAGTTCCTCAAAGGGGGTCTGTTGGCAGCTGCACAATGTTTAATCAAGATAAGATATATCCAAGGATGCTAATACTAATATTAGCATTAATGTACTCCAGGATCATAGTAGTGAACACTCGATTTGTTGTTGTATAAATAAACCTATTAAAAGATGAATATCCCTTATAGCTGGGACATTCACTGGAGGCAGCCCTAGGATTTCATAGAATAATCATAGAATCATTAAAGTTGGAAGGGACCATTAGAGGTCATCTAGTTCAACCCCCCGCACATGCAGGATCACCTAGCCTGTGTGGCACAGGACTGCATCCAAGCGGTTTTTTTTTGTGTTTAAAAAGCAGTTCCATCTGCAGATAGTAGAAGGAACCTCTTTATTGCGTGTGGTGGGCCTTCTTTTCGTGTTTTAAGAAGTTCAAGGCAAAACACAATACATTCCATAGGTCAGTACTGGGCAGGCAGGTTTTCACTAAAATATGTTACCAGCAGGTCGAGGGAAGGGATCCTGCTGCTCTGCTCAGCTCTGGTGAGGCCGCACCTGGAGTATTGGGTGCAGTTCTGGGCTCCCCAGCACAAGAGGGACATGGAGCTTCTGGAGAGGGTCCTGTGTAGAGTGACAAATATGATTAAGGGACTGGAGCATCTATTGTATGAGAAAAGCCTAAGCTCTTCTTGGTTGTGGTTGATGACAGGACAAGGAGTAATGAGTATAAATGAAAACACAGGAAATTCCATCTCTGTATGAGGAAGAGCTTCTTTCCTGTGAGGGTGCCAGAGCCCTGGCACAGGCTGCCCAGAGAGGCTGTGCAGTCTCCTTCTCTGGAGATCTTCAAACCCGCCTGGATGCCACCCTGTGCCCCGTGCTCTGGGTGTCCCTGCTGGAGCAGGGGGTTGGACTGGGTGATCTCTAGAGGTCCCTTCTGTGATTCTGTGATATTCCTCCCCACCACTTGTGTTCTGCTGCTTATCAAGGAGAGCAGAGTAAGGCGCTGAGTCTGTCTGTACTTTGACTGTATATCGGCATCTGAGTTGGAGGACTCTTTTTGCCAGCGATCTCCTGTGGATCAGATGTTGTGGTTGCCAAGATGAGATTCACTTTGCAGCTGGAGATTAGAATGCCAGGCCCCTACCTGCCTCCTCCCAACCCTAACGTTATCTTGCTAGCAATCTGGCTCCTGGCTAGGGACTGCAGCTGCAGGATTTTGACGGTGCCAAAATGCTGGGTCCTGCAAGGTCTCTGTAAGTGCCTCGCGACTTGCTCTGCACAGATAAAGTCTCCTTTTGTGTAACTGGGTAACCATATTTTTGGCTGGTTTCTCTACTCCCTGCCTGGGTTTTCTGTCACAGTTTGAATGTAGTCTTGGCCCTGGTTGAAGAAGTTTATTTCCACACTCCTAGCTGGGTGAGCTTGTTGCAAGTCTTGTGGCTTTCATTGCAGTTACCTTTTTTTTTCCATGAATTTAGGTCTTGATAAGGAGATTCAAGTGACTTGCCATTATTTTCAGTGGGAACAGAGTCCTGATGCAGTGATGTACTGTAGATATAGATCAACTGATCTCTGCTGGCTATACAAAGCATTCGTAATGTACTTGATTGGTTTTTCACTTATTGCCAGGTGTCCTAGAGGTGCACTGGGATCCTTAGGAGTGAGGGAAAGGGCTGCTGCTGTTGCAGAGAGCAGGCCCTTTACATGGCACGAAGGGACCTCACCTCTTGGCAGCATCCTGAGGCAGAGTTGTATGTTGTTAGTAGTCTGGAGTGGCTGAGTATGTGGCAACAAAGTGTTTGCCTCCCCCAGTCTGCATTTCTAAGTTGTTTGTGAGCCAGTTACATAATTCCATGTCATGATTTGCAACCATGATTTCAGACTTCTTAAATCACTTCTTACTGTTAATCAATTGAAGAAGAGCTCTGCTGGGTCATGCAGAGTCCTATGGCTTTGCCTTCACTGGAGCTGAAATCATCATTTTTTTCACATACTATCTGGTCTTTGCTATTGGATTCTCCAACTTCTTGGCTTTTAATCTTTGAACAAAATATTTCTGTTCTTTGCTGTTTTTTCTAAACCTACTAACTTTGTCTAAAACACACTTTACTTCCTGATATTGGCAACTTCTGTTGGGATTATAATTTACTGTGTTTGGTAGCTGTAAGAGCTAGTAAACTGGGATTAAAAATCAACTGTTGAATGGTCTCTGCAGATTAATTAAATAACTTCTGACTTCTGGAGAAACTTAGGCATGATTTCAGTCAACCCCTTGTGAAACGAATTGTGGCTGGAGTGACAGAACATGCCTTCGGTCCACTGCCGCGTTTGGCTTCCTGCCTCTTTCCACTCTTTTCCTGCTCTCCTTAAGGTTTATAAGGTGTTTGGCAAAATGTGTTTACTACTTTACTGTTTGCTCAATATATGGAGTTTTTTAATGTTAATGTAAGGACCACATACTTTGCTGATCAATATTCTGTCTTCATGAATATGCAAATGGCATTTAGTTGAAATATCAATACTCTTGGTGCAAGTTCTGCAGTTCTGAAGAGGAAAAATATGCTGACCGACAAACTTTGCTATAGATTGCAGCATGCTGCAAGGACATTGAGATTGCTCTTTGTATTCTGATGTTGGAGAAACTTTTACATCTGCCTCTTTCAGATTTGTGTGTTTGCTATTTTATAGGCTAAGAGTATTTAAAATTCCTAATTTATGCTTCTATGCAAACTCAATTTGGGAAAGGTCTTTCCCTACGCAATAATGAGATTTACAATTACAGTAAGTGAATGTGCTAAGAAACTTTCTAGTAACTTATTCCAGAACTTACATTGTAGAAATTAGTAGATTACCATTCAGGTTTTGAAAGATGGTTACAAGACTTGCATATCTTTGGAAAATATAGTTCATGTGAAAAGGCTGCATGAGAAATCTCATTTTGTGATATTTTCTCGAATTTGTACCGTAACAGAGCTGAAAAAGGTAGATTCCGAAAGCTAGTGCTTGATTTCATAAAACACGCTTATATATATCCATGAAGAATTTTAAAGGATCAGTTATAATAATCCCTATTAGAAAGCACTTTTTAAAATACTTGATTTGTCATTTTGGGGCTGTTGTTTCTAACGTTCTGCTGTAGCACAGTCGTGCTCTGGAAGTGTGTTATGTGGCTAGTAGTGTCCTGCTAAATGTTGTTGAGCTATACCCCAGTTTTGGAGAAGCTACACAAAACATCAAACAGTGACAGAAGACTAGCTTTTCTTGGGGCTCTGGTTATTAAAAGGTTTCTGCAATTATCCTCAAACACTGCTCAAGGTGAAGTTAAACTCCATAAAGTCTTCAAAAGCCTGATAAAGCTCATCTTTCCAAAACCAGAATCTTTCTAGGCAGTGTTGTTTAAACGGTGTTCCCTCTCGACTCAGTTCTGTTAAGGTTCCTTCCACTCACCGCTGCTGGCTCTTACCATTTCTCTTGAGTGTGAAAGCATCCTCATCTTGGGCACTGATGAATTTGAGCTAAAACTGTCTATTCTGTGGTAGACTGGCCCCCTTTTTTCTGAGAAAACTGACTGCCAGCCCAGCTCATTCCCTGTTGGACAGCTAGAGATGTGGAGGGTGAAGTCTGGTACTGTAAAAAGGCCAGGACGGCGCCGCTTGGACGCAGTGCTGTGGGATTTCCTATTTAGTGTAGGCTTCTCATGCTTCTGCTGATATGGCTCAGTCACCTTTTTCAGTATTGCATTTCCTAGAATCAGTGCAGTTTTTGGCTTGTCAAGTGTTAACCAGACCAACTCTGTTTTACATCTCCACGAATCAGTGAGAGATACATCCTGAGCCTCTTTTCCCTAGGTTTGACTTTACCTTTAATTAATTACCTTGTAAGATGATTTAAATTTGCTGTGGTTGCCTGAGATTTCTGTAGGAAACTTCCAGATAATAAAGTATTCTCAGCTCTTCTGTTCTTTTTCCCTTTGGTTTGCCAGTGTCTTCTGGGGTAGTGTCCAGATATAGCTCCTCAGAATAGCAATGTTTCCTGGGTTGTGTCAAGGATCACAGAGGCCTGTAGGCTGAAGTTTTGCTTTTTGGAGCCACAGATGCTCCCTGGTGGTGCTCAAGCTCTTGCAGTATTTGCATTCTTTCTGAGGAGGAGACACCGTCACTGCAGGGGTGAACAGAGCGGTGGCAGCCGTGTGGAGAAGCTGCTGAGTGACAGCGGTGCGGTGGCTGCGGCCGGCTCCCTTTCCTCAGACTGAGGCGTATTGCACGAGGAGGAGAGCTTCATGCACTGAAGGCTACATCTTTACTAGCTTTTCTTGTGCCGTAGTGGGGTGACTGCATGAGGGAAAGTTGATGTTTTCTTTTGTTTTTCCCAGAAACTTATTGTGCAACAGTTAAGCGGAAAAGGTTGCCGAATAAATTTACGAGCTTATAAGCACATGTAATGGGACTCTTCCAGTCTGCGATGTGCACCAAGTGGGTTTGCTTGTTTGGGTAAGTTTTAATGGAAAATTAAAATCACCTGAAATTAGGGATATGACAAAGATTACCCAAGAAAATGCCAGACGATATAGAGCTATTTTAACTATTTAGTCAGTAACTGTCCAACTTGGAAATGGGATTCAAAGGAAGTTAAAGTGGGGCATTGCTGCTGGGCATTTGCCAACAGACAACAAAATTTGGTGATTCTACAATAATTTGACTAATAATTTGAGAAATTCCATCAGGTGTTTCAGGAAGAATATACAGAGAAAATATATTTTTTTTATCTGGACCTACTAGGCTGTATCAAGAGGAGAATGAGTTCTGAATTGTGTTTTTTCAACACTATTCAACTTTAAACAGGACTTTGGTACTTGTAGTAGGGGATGAATCATATTCCCTAAGTATTATCTGTGGAGTTGATTGAGCAATATATTGGCATGACTAAGAGTCTGCAAGTTTAATAGGCTGTTCCTAGTCTGTAGTGCTGACAAAATGTTGGTAACCTCTTTACTGCTGTCTGAGAACTGAGTGCAGAGCTTGTTAGCCCTCTTAGTAGGCACTGAGTATCAAACAGGGCCTATTGCTTATACAATGGGAAGAGCGAAACTTTCAGTGTTCTTTCTCCGCAAGATTATGCAAACTAAATGCAAGACCCATGAAAAATGTTCAGAATAGATGACGGTGGTGCTGAAAAAGTGTTTTGATAAGCAGTGCTTATTCTACAAAGGAGCAAAATTAGTGTACCCTCTTTTTAATTACTTTTGAATGCTTTAAGTGTGATCTACAGGCAGCATTATAGCAGTATGTTTGGATTTTACTACCAGATTCCCAAAATGTGAACATAGTTTCTTAATTTCTGCAGTGTACGAGAGCTGCTTAAAAGAATAAGAAAAAAAAAAAGAAAAAAGCATTTTTTCTAAACATGATTGGATTCTTTTAGAACTTAGAAAATGTGAACCTAAATGTGACCCTAAAGTGACACTAAAGTGCTGCCTGCTCCAGTGAGAAAAAAGTCCAAATGCCCTAAGTTCTCTTGGAGAGAACTTAGGGCATTTCCCTAAGTCCCTAAGTCCCTAAGTTCTCCCTCCTGCCCTAAACAGTGTCCTTGAGACAATATCGTCCTTTCTACAGTAGCATGACACAGAGGTCCAGATGGGTCTCCTCTTGAGTAATGCCTCTAGCAAGTGCATTGCTCCCCTTGTTTCGTATTCCATCCCTCTGCGGCCTCATTGTAATTTGTTTGCCTCTTCTGCTGCAGCTGTGCACTAGAAGCTGCTCGCTTGAGGTCTGCCAGCTCAGCACTGCCAAGCATCCTTGAGAGAGGGTCCCGTAGCAATATTTCTCTTAAAAGATGTTTTCCTTGTTTGAGCCCTGCTCCTCAGGCCTCACAGCACTTCACAAGGAAGCAGGTTCAGCACGTGGGTATTTCAGCAGTGAAAAGCGTCGTTCTGCCCCTTGAACCCCAGCCGGGAAGCTGGTGATCATGGTGGGACCTGCAGTGTCCATATGTCACAGGATCCATCTCCTCTTGCTCTCCTCCTGGTCTGTTTTAGAAGTCTTGTCTTCAAGAGCCATCAAAAGTTGTGCACTAATTGCAACAAGAGATCATTATGAACTTGAAGAGTTTTCATTCATGACTATCCTTTGCTTCCTGCTTGTAATCCAGTGTTTTACCCATCTCCCTTATCAATCACCTTTCTATTGTACTTTTCCTAGTCATTAATCTGTGATAGAGAACCATGTCACATGCATTTAAGAGACAGCCACTATGTTCTGGTTTTGTCCCAACAGTGATGTAATTAAAAACTCCTGTAGATTAATTAAACACGATCTTTTATACGTGACTCTCTGCTGCTTTCCTTGTAAGGGGAGAAAAGAAGTATTTTTTTTCTCAAAAGTTTTTCCAGCCTTCCCTTTACAGGAATCAAGGCTTTTGCAACAAGAAAAGTTACAGTAGTTAGTCTCATTGGTAGTCAAAAGTCGTAACTACAGTGATGTAAAAAGAGATTAAATTAATTTTCTAGACATAAAAGGTTTGTGAATAGAAGAACCAACCCCATGGGATTTTTGTAGGGGTAGAAACAAGTGTGGTTTGCCTTTGGGGAAGCAGCATCTTGCCCATTCAGTTGCTTAAATCTGACCTCTCGGTTCTGGGAGACCAAATGATAGTTCACCCTAAGTTGGTTTGCAGTGGCAGCCTCAGAGTTTTCTTGTCTTCGTTCTGCAGTATTTTACCTTGTGGGAATTTGGGAGAAATACAAAGTGGGAAATGGAGGGAGGGAGAAAATTGGGCAGGGAAATAAGAATTATTTTTTAGCTTGTCTGTTTTAAGGTTATGTTTATGGCTTCGTCAAACATCCAACTCATGCAAGCTGGCAAAACTCCACTGAAGTGAATGGAGCGATGGCACCAAGATCTGGCTGATGGTGTTCAGCTCTGTTAACCCTCTGCCCTGCCAGCATTTGGCACCAAGAACAAATATGTAATCTGTGATTCAAAAATGAACATGGACCTCTAAAAATCCTTTGTTGTTTGTAGCCTTTCCTGAAAATAAATGACTTGCTAAATATACCCTGGAGAGGCAGCTATAAAAGCCTTTTCATCAAACCATGATGCTTTTCTGCATTTTTCATTATTTAAAAAAATGTATTTTTAAGGAAAGCCACATAACTATTTAGATTTAGCCTTATGAGATGGCTACAAGCAGAGCTTTCATAAAGAACGATAGCTAATGGTAATGAATACACTAAGTGGGTGCCTATAAATATTTTGAGAAAAAGAAAGTAAAATGGAGATTTTAGAGTTCTATAATATGCTCTGATGGATCCAGTTTAGTCACACTGAAATTTTGATTAAAATTAGGTACTTTAAGGGGGTTGAGGAAACCTTTTGTTCTTCCATTTATATTTTTGCTGTGATATATATTTGTCTATGGGCAAAGGCTTTTTTTTCTTCAGTGAGAGTAGGAGCGTAAATTTGAAAAAGTAATTTAGTAAGTTAGATACACTAACAATATGTTCTACATAACTTTAGATTTATTATGACACAACTGAGTCTAGAAGTTGTCTATGTACGCTGTGTATGTGGACTAGCTGGCATTGTATTACTCTGTGCATTAGCATAAATTTCAGCTGGGTAATTGTTTTCAAAACTACAGTTAAACCTTTTTGTTGGGAAAATCTGCCTAAAAATAGTTATTACTACATTTTTTAAATATATAGATTTGTTAGTATTTCTATTTTGATTACCTATGAGCTTATCTCTGCCCTTACTGAATATAAGGAGAAGTCATTTCATGCACACTCAAAAGACTATTAACAAGCTGAGGGGTTTTCCTCCTATTTTATCAGATGAAAGTGAACAAAAAATTAAGTGGTATGAAAAAATCCTGTATTTTGTAAATGTGTCCTACTCCTAAAGTGACTGCAATAAAATCTGTTTTGAAGTAGAACTTTTAAGTTTGCCTTAGCTATGGCATTCTATATTATTTGGTCTTTTGATTCTCTTAATGTTCTCTTGATTTGTGTATACAAATTTTATGAGAATCTTTTAATTACTAAGAACAATGCTGTGAATAGTAGCAATGCTAAAATTCCTTACATCAAAGGGCAAGCATAAATGGGATTTTCTCATCAAAAGTGTGTTTCTAATTTGTTGTTGTTGTTGTTATAGTGTGGTTTGAGAGAGATTGTTATCTGATCCATCAGAACTTAGAAAAAGTATTTAAGTGCTTTGTGCAAGGTACTTCAGAAATAAGAAAAATGTGTTTTCAGGAATAGCACATTATGTCACAATATGTTTTTATTTCTCTTTTTCCTTACTTTAATAAGGAAAATATTAGTCACCATTTTATTTTGCCACCTCCAGCACTCAATTAGTTATAATTAATGTCAGAAAACTTCTAAAATACTTTCTTTCAAAAATTCCATTAATTTGACTGTTAAGAAAATGCATATCTTGTAACCGCTCCAATTTTGGTTAAATATTTGTGCTATTCGAAATGAAGACTTTGCAAACGTTTTATATTGAAAGTTACTTACAGTACAGTGCAGTGCAAGAAGACTTGCAACTGATTTGGAGCAATGTGCTTGGCTTGGAGGCTGTGCACCTGGGTACAGCCCCCTTGGAGGCAGATGCTCTTTATGCAGGGCCAGTTGCTGCAGAGAGATGATCCCCAGCAGGGATGCTGAAGAGACTGTGCCAGAAATTATTATTTTATTGTCTTTCTTCTCAATAATAAACACTTACACTAAACGGTGGTTGCTCATATCCTCTTCTGCTGCTGTGATCCCTAAAGCGTAGATCATGGGATTTTAAAATAGTTGGAGTTGCATTCTTCTTGATTTGACAGCACCGTTTGTCCCACCATACTTGTTTTTCTAGGAATCAAGCTTTTAATACTTGTTTTGGATAAAGTATATTTGTACCTAGTGATTTGATATAGGTTTCTCAACAGTCTGGCTTCCTTTTGATTCAGGTTTTCCACAAGATGCTTAAGCTTCACAATCTTTAATGAGATTAACTCTTACCTAATTGTGCTGCAAGAATTGCCTGTGAAGGAGCTTATCATCATGTTGCTTGATTCCTTTCTCCTGGCTCCTGTTCATGAGTGCATTGAGTGCTTCTCTCTTGTTCTCCTCAGACTCCACTTGTATTATTCAGTTGTCAAATGTTAATGTGTCAAATCCATGTTTTTAAAAAAGCCTTGAATTTTCTGAGAAGTTCCTTGGTTTGAGAAGCAAGTGACATAATGGATTGTCTTGCTTCAGTGGTTTGGAGGAGCCTTTGCAGGTGTCTGTCTTGTTACTTTTGTTTGAATTAGATGGCATAAAAGTACACTTTTGTCTTTGAGTTCTTTATTGACATATATGTCTGTGAATCCAAGTTCCTTTCATCCTTTCATCTGGCCCTTTTAGCTATACCCTTAGCAGGTGTATGATGATACAAATGTTCTTAAAAATAGCGTAGAGCCAAGACTTTTAAAAATCCATTACTTCATTTTGTGGTTCTTAACCAGATATGCAGAAGTACTATTATCCTAAAAAAATGTACCGACTGTCACTCTGCAGGTGAAGTCTTTGCTATGCTCTAATGTAACTAGGACCTAACTATTGTCTGTCCTCAAAAGGGGAAATCTGCCTTGTCACTCTCATACTCCTGCTTCTTTCCATCTCTCCCGTGTCACTGTTCACTCTACCTGGATCTGCTGATTTGTACAACATAAAATTGAGCCAGTCCAAGTAATCATTAGTTTTCTAGCACTGACCTGACCTGGGCAGTCACACAAGGCAGCAGAAGAGAGGGGGTTGGATCGTATAGCCAAAAAGGTAGGAGAAAGAGGTGGAGTAGAAATTTCTATTTTTGCTAGTGCTCCAGTTAGTATATGTACTCAAAAATAGCATGTATGTGGTATTCCAGTGCATTATGGCCCTGTATTGAGATCCAGAGATTCTTTGAATCTGTCATGACTGGATTTCCTGGTAGGGACAGGGCTTGTCTGTATGCCCCAACTGTGCATCCTTGTATAGGCTTACCTTGCACTTGAGTTTAAAACAGGCTGGTGAGCTTTCGGGGTTTGTACCAGCTGGCTTGGGGGTAGGTGCAACGTCTGCGTAGTGTTCTTCATTCTTATTTATTAATAGGCATTTTTCCTTTTAAATCCACTTCAACTGCTTTTGTCTGCAAATAACAGACAAACCTCAGAAATATATTGGGAATGTACGTGGGGAGGAAATTTCCAAACCAGATCAATGTTGTAGTCTTACTACTGCAAAATTCACATATAATATATTTCTATGATAAATGCTGCATTCACTATCATATACCCTTAGAATTTTAAGTTATATTTTGTACCTTCCTTACTGACACAGTCTCTTTAGCTGCAAACATAGATGACTTGGTTCTGCTATGCACACAGATCTAGGTGGTGGCATGTATCACTATGATGTTAACGAATATAAATAGTGAAGTTGTGTAGAATGTTCTTTGCATTAATAATGCAGTGATGAAAAGGGAACAGCTGTGCTGGCATTACTCCTTTGATCAGAAAGTGGTTGCTGGTGTGCAAATAGGTAAATGAAGGTTAGTTGGGGTTAGCAAATGTGTGGCAGCTGAGGCAGTGAGTGGCTAAGCCAGTGCTGGCTCCTCATGCGCTCTGCTGTCCTTGGCTGTTGCATCCTGTTTATGAGCAGCTGCCTAGAAGACTTGCCTAGCTAAAGAAGGATTTAAAGACCCATATCCCAAGCAAAGCCTGTTGGCTGAATGTTGGAAAAGAAACAGCCGTGGTAATGTGATAATTTGCTGACAGTGATTTTTGCTGTATTCTTGGTTGCGTTAGCTGCTGCAGGCTCCTCTTGTGGGCGTCCATCCGTGCTACGGGTGTCCATTTGGGAATGTGTGGATACCACTGAGCTATCATGTGCATTGGGTTACTTCACACTGGCTTTGAATTTCTTAATTTCAACTAAGATATTAAAAAAAAAAGTTGATGGGGGAGCTGTATAAAATATTTAGTTGCTTAGTGAAAGATTATACGTTTGTTCAAGAGAGATGCTGTAAATCATCCAGAAATTACAGGAATTGCTTAGTGGAGTTCTGCAACCTGCATTACAAGGATGGTTAATCATCATGGGGGTAGCTTTAAAAATACCTGACTCTGTGAAGAACGTCTACAGAAGACATTGCAAGAAGCTTTCCGGTTAATGCTACATCCTTCTAAAACATAGCTTAAATATCTGGAATTTCTCATTGCTTAATTTTGTGGTCAAGTTCATTGCAGTGCTGAGGCTAGACCTTTTTATAGACAGTGTGTGGTTTGAGCAGCTTCTAATAAAGGAAAATTTCCTGAGGTGTTTGTGTGGTTGTGTGTGTGTATGTATGTGTGTATATGTACACATATGGATGTTCAGCAGTGGGGTTGTCTTCAAAAGCTTTCTAAAGGATTTTCCTCTTCTTAATTGTGCCATGTTTCCATATGAGCTTCATAGTTAAGGAATTCACCCTCTCCTCTCCCCTCAGAGCTGTTGTTTTCCTGGGAGCTTTTCTCCACACGCGTTTGCTTTACGTTGCCCACGAGTTCCTCTTTAAACTGGATGCGGTGCAGCCGTTCAGGCCGGTCTCAGTGCAGGCTGGACGTGTCCCATCTTCGGTGCATGAAGCGGTGCCGGGACTGGGTCCTGCTTCCCAGCATGCCCGAGCGGCCCCACGGGGACGGAAAGCGGTGGCCCTGACGAGGAACGGGGAGACGCGAGGCAGGAGGGGAATGAATGTAATGCCTGCTGAGATCCTGCCAGGAGCCTTAGAATGAATCTGATGATTCACATTGTCCCATCCTGTCTGGTGGTTCCCAGAGCTTCCAATAAATCCTTGTTACATTTGCACTTTCCCATATTGTATTTATTTAGAGAGGTGCAGTATAGAGTTGTAAATGGCTCTTTAGACCTTCTAAAAAGAAGTCGTCTACATGTTTCAAATCTTAATGTGCAGGCTTCAATGGCAGGAAAACAAAAGCAAACTTGATACTGCTCCAAAATGCCTGAAAGTAGCTTTTAAAATTAATTAATTAATTAACATCTCTTGTTTACTTTCTGGGGAATTTTCAGGTCTAGAAACAAGTGTTTTGAGTTTCCATTGGCTATCCAAGTATTTTCTTCTACTACTAAAATAAATTATTTCTGTCTGTCTTTAAGTTGCAGAATGCTTGTATGTTTGTTTGTTGCATGACTGAAAGGAAGCCAGCAATTCAGGAAAAAATATCCGGCAAAGAGAGATGTTTAGTACCCGGTTGTTTTCTCTGGTTTTGATGGCTGCTAAGGAATTCGGAGTTTTGGAAGCCTTTTGGCGGAGGTGGATCACAGGGTAGTGAGTTAATGTTTTCAGTGCAGCTAATCAGAATTTATCGTACTGCTTCACTGACAGAATATTTAAAATATCAATTTCATTCATGTTATGTCAGTAGAATTTCAGAGTATATCCTGGTCCAGCCAAATTGGTAGTGTTCAAGCTGTTCATCAGAGACTGGTACGTGGAGTTAAGTTAGTGTGAAGGAAGTATGTTACTTGGAGAAAGTTTCCTGTTGTGTTTGCTCAGGGTTTTGCCTAGGAAGCAAGTTTAAAAGAAATGAAATGCATTCAGCAGTGCTGATGGAGTAACACGGAGGTGGTGACTAATTCCAAGGCTTATTCAAGGATTCCCAACAATGCAACCACATAGATTAAGAAAACAAGCAAATCTTTTATTCAGTACAATAGAATATACCTTTGTTCATTTCAGTGTAATTTTGACTAGTGGCATATTGTTATCCAGTAGTTACTTTTTTGCATTCACAAATCTATGCAGTATGTTTTGTAGTAGCTGAATACTAATTCCAGTCTCTTTAATATTGCAGTCCACTCACATTGCTCGAGCCAGCTTCCAAGTTGATGCTTTTGGATCATCCTTCATCCTAGATGTAACGCTAAACCAGTAAGTAATGACTGTATCTTATTCTCTGTTTGTTCAGGAGGTGATGCAATGGAATGTCAGCTTTTGATGGTGGTTTTAGAGGTTCTTTTATAGCATAAATACTATTTTTAGGATCTTTAAAAAATACTATATATTTACTAGGTGCTATAAATAAATGATAATTCTAGGATTTCATTTGAATAGTGTATTTTAGATATCTTGTTTCCAAGCAGACTTTGCTATCCCCCTTGCTACTATCAGTTATTAGCTATTGTGCTGTAACTAATGTTGTTGTTTTATAATTTCATTTGCAATCGTTTTAGTTTACCATAAAGGCAAATAACTGTTCTGAGGCAGAACCTCACTGGATATGAAAATACACAGCTGTTGAAAACTAGTAGCTGTTAGTGTTTTAATAGTTTAGTGCAAAGAGAATTGGCTGTTACTCTACAGATAACACTTAAAAAAGAATGAAGTGAATAACTGTGAATGAAGCTTCTCCAGATGAGTTTAATCTTTTGGGAACATTTTGGGAACAGAGAAGCATTTGGGAACGGAAGAGGCAGGAGCACATTGTGAACTTGAGTCTAAGAAGAAAGACTGAACAGTAGTAAAACCTGATGTGAGATTTCAGCAAGGAGTTTTCACAGTAGCTTTTTTGCATGGCTGTTTTAAAAAAAAGGAGCTAGTTTGCTTTTCTGCTGTAAAGTGAGAAAAGTTGATACTTAATGAGTCTATTGTATTTATGTTTAATTATTAGGAACTGAAATTCTGTTGCATGGTTTAGTATAAAAGGTGAACTGTTGAACTCCTATAAGTTTTTCTCCTGTAAAGGTGAACAATGCAGCTTGCAAAAGAAGTCATCTTAGGTGCAATTGTTTTACTTCTAGGCACATTTGTAGACAGTGTCTCTTTATGTGTATAAGTTGAGTTAAAAATCAAATATGAATTGTTGCTGATTACAGAAGGAAGAAACACTGCCCTGCTAGAGAAGGAGAGAAAGTGGCTGATTTAAATTTGTCAATCTTTAAATCTAAAGCAATTAAAACTAAACCACTTTAAAAGAATGCTAAAGGAATGGTATCCTGTTGAAAAACACTAATTCCAAGAACTGAAGTGTTTGAAAAACTTATTTTTATATGTATATGAAACATTACTGAGAAGAGTTTGCACAAACCTGTTTTTATTTTGGGTGGCAGATTGAGAGTGTGCTCATACTTTCTAAGGTCAGGATTCCTGGCATGAATTTAAGATCATCTTAATAAAAGCAAATAAATCCACTTATAGCATGTGAAAAGACAAACTAAGGATGTGATTTTTTTTTTTTTTTTAATGAACTGTAACAGCTCTCCAGAGGTGTTTTTTGTTTGTTTCTGCATAAAATATGAATATATTTATATATCTTTGTACATTTTTTTATATATATACACATATGTGATTTGTTTTGAGCTGGATTCCATTTTTATGTCATTCTTCTTTGTATTTAATGAGCTTAGACCAATACTTGTATGAGTAAGGCTGCCAAAATCTGACCTTATGCTCAAGAGTGCCAGAACCCAAATGAAAATGAATGTTTTCTAAGGAACTGTTATTTTTGTTATGTAGTATGAACAAAATCACAAATTGTGCAGGGTGAAAAACAAGTAGGCTGTAAGGAAATTAATTATAATATTTAAATCAAGATGTAAATTTCTTCTGAAATTGCATTTGCTTATGGACAGATCATCATTTAAAAAAGGGACAGGATTACCAGAGCAGCATTTCAAATGCTTTCTTAATTACTGTTCTTGTTCTTTGCAAAGGCTCTGTATGCTTTTAACCTTACTAATATTGTTTTCTCTTGTTTTATTACTCTCTATATTATATTATCTGTAGATTTTTTTTTTTCCCTAAATGTCCTAAGACAAAAACACCATGTTTTCAAGACAGTGGTTGCCAAATGTGGCCCACAATAAACTTATAATTGAAAAATAATTGACTGTTTGAAAGGAACAAGATTCAAGATTGTAGTGTGTGTCTTTTTTAAGTATTATTAGCAGTTAAACTATAAATAGTAAAGCGGTGTTTTTTATTTGCAGAGGAAAACTACAATCTCGAATCTTGGGGAAAAAAAATGAGGCCAGCCTCTGTGGTAAAATTTGTTCTTAATATACTTGAAGAATGTTAAAGGACGTGATGGGGAACAGAGAGGGAAACAAGTCACTTAAAACACTTAAAAACGAGTCACTTGTAGGAGAGATTCCACTTGCCTTTGCCAGTCTCCTTTGCTGTAGAATCACAGGGGCTTAAATACTTTGCAGATGGCAGCAATACTTATACCTAGAAAGACAGACCTGTGCACCAGGAAAGTGGTTTGAAGACAATTCTCAAATAAACTTGTAGGGATTGAGCCAATGCACCCTGTTGTTCACAGGCTAGCCTACAGGACTAATGTGTCTGAACATGTCTGAGCATCGTCTCTAGCTGCAGTGTAAACAGCCAACAGTCACCATGGAAGTGTACGTTCTTCCATATGGAGTGAAATTCTTCCAATTTATGAAGAAGAAAAAATAAAAAATATAGTAGTAAACAAAAGTTTAAATTCATAAGCTAAAATACTCTCCCACTCCCTAAAGTCTGGAAATAGATTATTTTCTTAGTTTTGGCTGCTGCTTTCTCTCTTTGTAATATTATTACTCTGT
This sequence comes from Crypturellus tataupa, assembly GCA_034781795.1. Taxonomy (NCBI): domain Eukaryota; kingdom Metazoa; phylum Chordata; class Aves; order Tinamiformes; family Tinamidae; genus Crypturellus; species Crypturellus tataupa. The sequence goes on from JAWLRI010000233.1 coordinate 448,670, forward strand.
TCTCTTCAGTTCTGTCTTTTTACCTGGCAATCAGTTGCTCTGTTTTCTCTGTTACATTTGTCTGTATTTTGTTGCACAACCCCCTGTTATGAACCCTTTTGTATTTCGTGTTCTGTTTGCACATTTTCCCATCTTTCTTACTCAGTTGAAGATTCACACACTCCTTTCTCTTCTTTTCCCATCTTTTTGTATATTAAGTTTTGAGTCTAGCAGAAAATTTTATTTCACACCTGCCTCTTTTCCCGTGCTTGGCATCTTCTGTTTTGTCTCTTCACTGCTAGCTGAAGCAGCTTTCTCTTCCTAGTCCTTTCCTCTGCCATGTCTCCCATCGCTGTCCTGTGATCAAAAGTTGATCTCTGCAATGAACTGGAAGGAAGGAAGGAAAGAAAGGAGAGGGAAAAAATGGAAGGAGAGAGAGGGGGTGCTGGGAAGAAAGCCAGAGGGCAGAGTTTACATTGATTCTAGATATTACAGAAAACTGAAAGACCAGACTGTGGCTGGTCTTCTATCAGTTATGTGGGCAAGTAAGGGGAAGGAAAAATAATTTTCCAAATGACATTACCGTAAGTCAGATTAGTTAAACACGTCTGTATACATGTGCTGTTTTGGAATTCCCTCCGGTTTTAAATGCATATTTGCATATTGTTCACATTAAATCCAGATGTGAGGTACACTCAAATGTCATTTTACATAGTATTTGGGAAGTTAAAAGGTCTAGAAAGATGATAATTACAATGTAGTTTCCTTTTGCTGCAATGGTAACATTTTCTTCAGGTGTCTCATCTTTCTGTCCTGTGAAAGAGTCTCTACAATAAGCATTTTTAAGACAGTTTTTTTTTCCAACTTTTTTTTTTTCCTGTGTTCCATTGATTGAAGTATTTACAAAGGAGCTTTTAGATCACATTAGTTGTATATCTGAGAGGCTCAATTGCCCAGGCGGAGCTTTGGAACTGCACTAGCTGCAGCAGTGTCCGTAGGAGGCCGTGGCCTCGGCCTCCCCGTGCGCTGGGACCTGCCGGTCGCGGAGCCGCGTTTGCTGCGGTCACCATCGCCGCCGCCGCCTCAGCGTGACCCCAGCCGCAGGCCTGTGCGTGCTCTGGGACATACCCGTCGCGGAGCCGCGTTTGCTGTGGTCGCCGCCGCCTGAGCGCGGGCCCGGCTGCAGGCCTGTGCGTGCCGCTGCCGCCCGCGGCCTCCCCTCCCGCCGGCGCCCCACCCCGTAGCAAGAAGCGCCCGGCGAGCCCCGGCACTGGCAGCGGCCCCGCCAAGAAAAAGAACACGGCAGCGCTCGGCGGCGCTCAGGTAAGAGGCTCGAGCGGCCGGCGCCCGTGCGCGGAGAGCGCCTCGCACCCGCGGCGCCGAGGGCTGCGCGCATGCTCGGGGGCAGCGCGGTGCGCCTGGGCAGGGCGCTGGGGGCGTTAACGGCCTCGGCGATGGCGCGCGCGAGCCCGTGTGCGCGGTGGTGGCTGCAGTGCGGGGCGGTTGGTCTGTCAGAGGAAGGACTAGCGTAGCTCAGGAGCTGCGGGGGCTGTGGTGTGCTGCGCGAGCATGACTTTGCATTACAGCGCCCTGCAGCTAGATGGACATAAGAGTTAAATGGGAAAGGGAGATGAAACCCCAGAGCTTGTTTTTTGGGGAGCAGGGTCAGGCAGTAGGGGTATTAATGTGAATTTGTTCTTATTTCCTAGTTCTACTAGCACTAGGTAGCACAACCATCATTTCTGCATTGTGCGGTATGACCACACAGATATGATCCCAGACTATGATGACATCTGCCCCTTGATGATGATGGAGCAGCTCATTCTCCAAAACTAAGCCCTTGGCAGAGGGGCCAGTGTATCATATAGCAGAAGTTCCTGAAGTGCTTGTATGATACCTGCATAGACTTTAGATCCAAATTTGGTTTTATTGGTGTGTTTTGGACTACTTTTGAAGGATTTTGGTAGCTGAAATGGTTCAACTTGAATGGTGGGATTTTTTTTCCCTAGAAATATTTCTTTTCCTTTTTTTTTTTCATGAACTGTAATGGCAGCATAGCTTCTAAGTAGGCACTACTGCCAGTTAGGTTGCATATTTTAACAGGGCCATCAGATGCCAAGGAATGCATCTGCATTTTTTAGCAGACCATCTTTCTAGGCAATGGAAAGCCACTGTGCTCATGCTAGGGTGCAGAGACCCTTCCTGATTCTGAATGATGCTCCTGTAACTCCTGTGTTCTCCTTGTGGCATTTACATTGTTTGTTTTGTTTTGTTTTCTGGTGGGCTTATCCCTAGGAGAGATTAATGTAAACTGCATTTGAACTGTGAAAAATTAGTGCCAGACATGATTATCTTCAGCAACTATTTTCAAGGTCTGTTAGGGATGAGAGTCTGGATTTCCAGCATGGAAATCTGGCTAAAGTAATAATATGAGACCTTTTTAGTTAAAATATTTTTAAGAGAGTAAATTATTTTTATATAGCAGTTTAGATTAAAAGGGAGACTGTTGAAACTGAGGACTAAGAATTGACTTTGCTTGACATTTATCACACGCTGAAAGCTTTAGATGATCTGTAATCACAAAAGTATCTAAATTTATGAGAAAAAAATGATGCCAGTTTCTGCAAACTGTCAGCTCCTCAACCAAATACGATTACGTTTGAGATTTAGAGGAAACACATATGTGTTATGTGGCAGATAGGCAAAAGCATATATGCCTTTCACGAGGGGTAACAGTATGCTAGTGCCATATTTTTAGCATTCTCCCCTTATCCTGGTAGAGAATTTTGATTTTTCCTTTCCTAAAGGAAGGGCCTTTCTATGACTGCTTTTAATTTCAGCATTTATAATTAACACGCAAGAAACTTGGGAGAGAATAAAAATGGTTGGTTGCCCCTATCGTAATGAGATAAAATGCGACAAATCATGTTTTGAGGAAGAAAAAATAATGTACAACACTTCATATTTACTTTTGCAAGATGATTTGCCTGAGAGATTGCCTAAGATGCAATGTCAGAATCCAGTTAGCTCATGAAAAGGTTCAAGTTAATGAAAGAAAATTTGGAATGACTTAACTGTCTAGCTATTGCAGATTTTTTTATGTCAGACTGTTTTCCACATTTTTGTGAAGTATAATGCTTGTGTTAGGTGATATTTCAGTCCTTACTTTAGCAAGGTGCTTGTAGTTATATAAATATGCTAATTTTGGATTTGAAAGGCTAATAGAAATACTAATTTGGTAGCCTGACAGGGTTTCGAACACATTTGTTTAGCATTCTAAGTAGAATAGAGACATTGACTATTTATTTTGACTCCAACCTTCAGCAAGCCAGGAAAGTTGTGAAAGCAAGCACTGTGAAATAGACCCAGCCCTCACAGCAGAATCTACATCCATCAATAGCATGTCTCCTCTCACTGTAAAGAACACTTACAGTGTCAAGACACAGTTAACCAATCTCGTAGTTAATCACAATAAAAGGTAAGAGTCTTAGTACCCTACTATCTCGCATGTGCTTCTTCTCCTGCATCTCTGCAATGTGTGCTCCTGCTGCTCCAGCGCCCTGCTATTTATCAGATCTGACCAGATGCTGATAGATTTTGTCAGTCAGAAAACTCATTTACCAAACTTGATTGCTCTCCCGGAATCAGGTTTCCTGCTGCTGGTCTTCCTGATCCTTAAGCTAGCATAAGGAAGGACCATGTAACACGCAGAAAACCACTTTTCCAGTGTAAGTGAGCTTGGATACTCTTAAACCACGGGTGTCACTGTTTTATTAACAAGCTAAATAAAAACTTAAGCAGTTCACAGTTTAATTCGATCCAATATCCCTGTCTAGGGGAGATACAGATGATAACAGCTTCAGCTGTCATATTTTAATCCACCAATACTTGTTTGCCAATTTCTGAATACCTTAGAGCTGAATCTATAAAACTTAACAAGAACTGTGAGATGTCATCAAAATAAGCCAATAGGAAGTGTGAAGGCCTGCACATAATTCTACTTCTCCCCACAGATTTAGGCATCTCTTTCCACTTGAGATTCAGAACCATAAACACTTGCCTTTCTGAGAACAGCTATTAAATCCTTTCCTTCAAAAACAGAAGTCACATTTACAACACTGATACTTGTTTGCCAGTTGAAGCTAGTTCAGCTCCTGCCTCTGCCTGAGGGGATTCAAACCTACTCCTTTCCACAAGCATACCCTAACCGATAGGCTGACAACCAGTCTAGCAGGGTAGAAGAGGAATGAGAAAACATTGCATCTCTACAGATGAGGACGAAAATTGATTGGTTTATTCCAGAGAGAATGACTCTATACACTTGTCAGAATGGGAGATTGGAGTTTCTTCCGTTGTGCCAGGACCTGTTTAAGTGTTTTGTCTGATGATATTTTAAAGAAAAATACATATTTACATGTTATAAAAAGAGAGATTCAAAATAAGGCTACATAGTCATGCCATCTAATAACATGTTATCATGCTGTAATAAAAAATGGATCACTGTTAAGAAACAAATTTGAAGTGGATAAAAGAAAATTATTTTCTGAGTAATACATGGCTAAACTGTAGCAGAGTTTTACAGAGTCTGTCATGATTTGTACATGGTTGGTCATCTTGCTTCAGGGCGTGAGTGCTAGTTGCACTCAGAAAGAAATGTCCTTGCTCACTGTAAGAACATGCTGTGGATGAGAACCATTTTGGGGAATAATAAAAAAAATCTTTTTTGAAGCACTACAAGCCCTTGGTAGGATTTACTATATGAAGAGAGACTTCCAGTATCAGATCTGCCTTTTTGCTATTTACTGAATGGGGAAAAATGATATATATAATTATCCTTCCTTAATTTTCATTACACAGACAAAATATTGGGCTTCTGTCTGCTTTTGTATCACCACTTAAAAACATACTTTAACAACTGCTTCCTTTTATAAACATCCACAGGCCTAGAGTGGGATCATTCTATACAGGACAATTTTAAGCAAGGTATGTTTTTTTTTTTTTTTTTCTTTTTTTTTTTCCAGCCTCTGCCATGATCATATGCTTTATAGCATTACTAGCTTTGTGTTCATAAGGATCATACGTGTTTATTGCATGACAGCCACCTTTGCTGCCTTCCCACATGCACACTTTTCTGAGTTAATGAGAGAAGGGCAGAAGAGATTGAGAAATGTAGGATAGTTTCTCCATAAATTAGACAAGGTTTGCAAGTATGGCTAGCATTTATAAAACTAAGCAGTACAACTGGAAAAATCGATTAGCTGTCAAGCATACAAGTCTTTTCTCAAATTTGAAAATGAAGCAGCAACTTTCAAAGCTAGCTGCAGATTGAGAACAACTGTTCAGCATTTAGTTAGATATGTATCAATTAGACCATCTTTGAAAGAAAGCCTAATGGCATCCCAGGAGTAGACAGGCTGTTAAATAGGGATGGGAGAGAGTTATCAAAGTACATATCATCCACAGGCAAGAAGCGAGTTAAAAGCTTGTAGAAAATAGAGTGAAAGAATGGATTATGTGCCATAAAACCAGTCTCTCTGTTTGGTATGCAGTCCATTCAGAAGCTTATCTTAATTGTCCAGGTAAACAGGTGCATTTAATAAAAGATCACTCCTTTGCCTAGAAACTGTTGCATGTATGCCCTTATACCATCAGTAGTACAGGAAAGTAAGAATGCGCAGAAACTAGGACAGTAAATGAGTTGTTTGCCTGATTATAGCAAAAAGAGCTTTTTGTTCATAAAAACATTATTTTCTATTATATAGGATATTGATACCTAAATAAGGAAAGGGAAGGTTACTAAGAGAATTGTGCAATGTTCATCTGTGAAGATTTTAAATATGGTCCTGACAGGTCTGGACAAAGCTCTCAACTGAAGTCTAAATTCAATGTTGACGGTGTTTGGATTACAGACCCCTTGATGTCCCTTTTAACCTTAATGATTCTGTGATTCAGTGTTGCTGTTACTACTCTCTCTAGATGGGCAGTAGCAATTTTCCAGTAGACAGTTCAAGATGCCTAAATTAGGTACTTCTGCCTATAGTGTGCAAATGAAGTGCAAAACTTGGTGACAGCATTTAGAGAATATTGTTCCTTTTTGGTAACAATATTTAGATGTTTTACTAGAACTGCTTTTCCTTATGGAGAACAGCACAAAATTCTTGGTAATTCTTAAAGGAACTAATTAAAGGAAAAAACTTAGTAATTCTTAAAAGGATCAAACTGCAATAGGAGAAAAACATTATGTCATGACATACTCTCAGTGTGTTCAGACCTCTTAAGCTTATTCTAAAGTTTTCACCTGGGAAAGTTCTTTTTCAGTATTGATTGCTTTTCTTAAGCTGATTCTCTTCAGCTAACAAGTCTAGAAGTAGTAATGTTCATTTGGTTCTCACATTAGAAATTTCAAATTTTATTCTTAAGTCCGGCAAAGAATAAACATGTTCCTGTTAAACCTATTTTGTTTGAGCCAGAATTGCTTTTTGACTGCCCTTCTTATACTCTTCCTTTCTATCTACCCAGAAAGTATTTTTTGGTTTATCAAAAAATATATTGTGGATCTAAAATTAGATTCTTCTGATTCAGGTATCTGTAATATTTCCTTAGAGTAGACTGGAAACTTTGGAAGACAGACAAATCTATCATTACTACAATCTAACTAATTGTTTTTCCTTTAAGAGCATACTCAAACTTTGTTTTCTTTAAAAATGGTTGATGTTTGGTAGAATAAACTAAAATTTGGAAAGAGTATTTTTTGCAGAATGGAATTGCTTTCTCCTCAGCTGATGGATCTTTTTGCTTTCCTTATATCTGGTTCAGTCACATGTAGCTGAATGGACTTAGATTCTTCTCCTTCCTCGGCTGAAGTCTGGTATTTGGTAGTGGGATTTTTGAAATGCTCCCTAAGCATATGTTAATCCCCATGGTTTCCTTGCAATCCTTTGACCTTGACTGTGGCATCTCAAATAGTGTATTTTAACCTTCAGGAAACAATATAAACAAAATCACTGATTTTTTTCTGATTGGAGGAGGCTACAGGCAGTTTTTATAAAATTCCTGTCCCGCTTTACTACTTTAATAGTCTTTCTTGCTACTACACTTCCATGCACTTTCAATCTTAAAACCTAGCAATGTCTAAGATTGTTTTTCTCATGAGAAATCAAAATATTCCTTTAATGGGCTTAGCTTACCTCTAGTAAGAACTATCATTACTCTTTCATTCAATATATATTTAATTTTTTTTGTTTGTGACACAGTTGCTTCAGCATGCCATTTATCTCCTGAATTTGAGTTAAATTTTTTTTCAAATGTTATAAACAAGAAATAGTCCCAATCAATCAAAAATCTAAAAGTCAGTTATCTTTGCAATTATTTAAGCCAGAGAGCTTTGTGACAATGTAAAGTAAACAGGTCTTTCTGGGATAGTGTGAAGCTATACACAATTGTGTCCCAATTACATTTTATTTGAGGCTTTTCCCCATAGAAAAGAGGGTTTCTTAAAATATCTGTAACTTATAAAATTTGATCTATTATAGTGCTTGAAAATTTTTAAATGGAAAAATGGGGGGAAGAAGGGCAGGGAGGAGACAGAGAGCAGACAACAACCTAGCAGCCCCACGACCTCTTCTCCTTCATGCCCTTCTTTTCTTCTTTTTCTCTGGGTAGCCCCTAGGTGATCCTTATATCCCTTCATCGCTTTACCTTCACCAGGTGATCCTTGTTAACATCTAATGGTTGAGCTCAGAAAATCCTTTAATCCATCAAGTAATCAGATCAAGTAATCAGATCATTATTTTCATCCCTGGCCAACCTTTCCTCCTATTCCTCCATAAAAATGTTTCGCATCTGAAATCTCTTGACAGAAAATCAAAGCTCTTATTAAAGATTGTTAGTCTGTTTCTGTATTTGAAAGTTGAGTAAGTTTGAACAGAAAAGAGTAAAGTAAATTTTTGCTGGATTTGTTTTCTTAAGTGAGTTTTACCTGTGGAAAAGAGATTTCACTTGTTATGAAATAGGTCTTTTACTCCAGGTTTTCAAGAAATGTTTGAGAGGTAGGAATGTAATTAATATCTTACCCTTAATTTCTTACCTTCCCTTTCGCTGCATTTTTAATTTTGAATTCAAATTCTCACACAGTGTAATATAGCTTGGCTTTAGGGTGCTTTATACTCCTATGAAAGTGACTAAAGTAATTAGTATTTTATACATTTTGGTACGCACTTTGTCACTGAAAGTGGCGCTTTCAGTGGCATGCACTGAAGTGATGCAGCTGAATGATAATGGTGTGAAGCTTAGGCAGTGATGGGACCCTAAATGAGAATGTCACCCTTTAATCAAGAACACTTGGAGTCTATGGTATTGAAATGCTCTATAGAGAACATAGCAAAGCCATCCATCCCCTTGTGACAGTCCAGTCTTTTAGTGCACGAGTAAAATTTTGTTCAGCCTTTCTAAGGCAGTTAGAATATGTCATCTTAAATGATCCTTAAATATCAGTGATAAAATTAAAACTTTTCTATACAGGTAAGCAAGCTTTCACAGGCTCGCCACATGACAGTCCTCTGGATTACTGGTGCATGTTGAAATAGTATAATTAGGTCGTATCTGTTGACAGTTAAACAACTAGCCAGGTGCTAATATAAAACTGTTGCAGCCTTCTCATATCTCTCACTCAGTAAAGCACTTTGACACATAAGGTGCCAGATATACTCACCATTCTTCCTCTGTGAAATGGTTAGAAGAGCTGAGGTAATTTAGTTATCACTGTAATAATTAAAAAATTCCACTTCAAATTTTATATTGCTATGTTTGCTTTTAGCTGCCCTTCCTCAACTTTGTTTTTAAACAAATACAGCAGCAGCATTTGAGAAAAGTGTCATAATTTAAATAAAAAATATTTTTGTTATCAAGCATGTGTTTTTTCTTTTTTTCTTTTCTTTTCTTTTCTTTTTTTTTTTAACCTTTTGTGTCAATGGAAGTAGAAACCTGCCCCTTGAACCTTGCCATTTCTGGTAGAGGCTGAGTTGGCAATGATGAAACCCCTGGCCCTCTATGCATGGCTGAACATATTGCCCACTCTACTAGCTGGTTGAAGCCAATAATGTTGTTCTGCACTGTGCTTGATACCAGCCTTCAACTGACTACTACCCAGTTTCTTTGTATTTATTCTTTGTGTTTAGTAAATTGAGATTTTGAGAAGAAAATTTCTGGAACAAAATTTGCTGTGGATAGGCAATTTTTTTTTTCCTGGCATTTTAACAGTTTCAAGCTGAGATGTATTTATTTATTTATTTATTTATTTATTTTTACCTTCTCAAAAATAATCAGATTAAAACTTTTCATCACTTTGAAGGGAGAACATTCCTAAAATATTACCACCATGCTGAAAGAGAAAGGACTGGGGAAATTTATCAGGCTTCAGTTTAGTGTGCATATAAAGGAGGGAAAACCTTTTCCCACTGAATCCAAGAATCAGTAAAATGCAACCAGATGGGGAAGGAGTTACTGAATAAATCCCTTCAGCAAGCCTTTCCATCACAGAAGAGGAGAGAGTTAATCTCGACAGTCAAGAGAGATCAAGTCTTCAGTCTTACCAAGTCTTTAGTGAACTTCCTTTTGGAAATAACATTATTCTCATAATGCTGGTGATGGGAAACTTTTAGCTATCATTTTAAGTTGAAAGTAAACACATCTAATTCCGACACCATTTTCTGTGAATTGTTCTCAGCACTGTGACAGACCGTATGTGCTCAAGTTTTTAATGGCCTATGTCATCATGAGAAGTTAAACGAATTAAATATTCAGAATGTGTCTGTGTCAGGCTTGTTATGTAGTGAGAGTGAATATATTAATCAGAACAGCTTAATATATGTTCTAGGATGAGCAGTATTAGTTGGGACTCTTGTTAAATAGCTGACATTCAAAGTCTATTCACAATTTGGAAAAGTCTGTTCCTATCATTGCTGCTGTCATCTACTGAAATCTGTGTTATGTTTCTGTACTCAATTTTCACTCACTATAATTGGCGAAATAGGGACTTAGCCCATCTATGGCATCCATGCATTGCATCCATTGTATTGATTTTGTTTCCTGGTTACATGCTGCACTGGGAGATCACAGAACCTGAAACAAAGCTAAAGTTGAGTACATTGCTACAACCTGAATATTGCTCAAAAAGCAACCTATCAGAAGGAAAATTAGACAAATACTAATATTGAGGCTGAATTAAAACAAATGTGTCAATAAAATTAAGAATTTAATTGTGGTGTATTACAATTATGGAATCAGCTGCCAAAAATAAGTAAAATATTTAAACTACTTATTCACCTTCACATACAATGTTTGGAGGCAAATGAGCTCCTCAACAAGCTACATTTTGTTCTTGAGACAAATTTTCACCAAGTTCAAAGGATTGATTTAGCAGCAGACCTCTCTTACCTGTCACTTTCCACCTACAGATTTAAAATACCCTAGTCAATCACTTTAAGGCAGAGCCTGAGTATTAGAAGTGTTGAGCACTGCTAAAATGAATTTCAAAACAAAACACTGTATAGATGATGATTTCATCTACATCTGCACTATTAAATAGTGTTAAAACTGATCAACTTTTTTTCTGCAGACAGTAAAACAGCCAAAAAAAATCAGTGTTTACAGTATTGGTTTTGCTACCTTAAACTAGAAAGTCCCTTTCTAGTTTCTAGGGAGCTTATTAATGCACTTGAGTTACACTTTATCAGCACACTGCTTAGTTTACATTATATTTTAAATTACACTTTATGGTGGGTAATTGTCTTGGAAAAATGACTATTTAAAACCATATTGTAGCTTCAGTTATGTGCAAATCATTTTTTTCCTAAACCATAGAAGACACTATGCACAGTAACAGGATGCCACAGTTGAGTTGCGCAAAATATATCTTTTAAAATTAGCTTTTGTATTTTGAAAAGGGTTATACTTTTTATACTTTTTATACTTGGTAAAATCTTAATAATCTATCACAAGGAACATAAAATGTAGATCAGAAAGGATTTCTCAGTACAAATCCATTATTGTGATATGCAGTTTCCATCTTTGGAAAAAGCAAGAATAACAATTCAGACAAGCAATTTCATAATAAACTAATTCCACCTGGTATTTAGTCCCATCACAGACACCCATCCCGAACCCCGCAATGCTGATTCCACCTGGAAATGGCCAAAACAAAGAATTCGGCTTCCATGTTCTACAAGCTTTGCTTGTTCTTTCATTAAATGAAACCAGACAGATGGAGAAATCTTTGGGAGTGATGTGAAAACCAAGAAATCTGTGGTAGGGAATTTGGAACAAAATACATTGAAAAATTAATACATCTACCAAAACGTAAGATTAAAACCAATATGTGAATAGGCAGCCTTCCAGTGTGAGTTTTCTCCTAGTACATCAGAGACATCAGATGCAGTAGAGTCTGAACTAGGCTCATTCCTGCGTTTTGGGCTTTATTCAAAATAAACCAGTGTTAAAGTAGCAAGCTTAGCTCAGGTCTCTTCCCCAGACTTGGCTGCTCTTATGGCAAATCTCTTAGGACTCCTGAGTGTTTGCCGTAGGCCTTTGCTTGCTCGAGAATTTTGTCTACCATTTAACCAAGTGAAGTACAGAGCCCTCTTCCCTGTGGTGCAACAGCAGCCCAGTCTTGGGCTGGAAAGAAGAGGGCTGCATCCTACTCAGCTGGGGTGTACTGAGGCACTTGAGATGCTGTTAGGAAAAGGAAGAAACTCCCTCCCTCTACTCCACTCTTTCTTAGGAGGATTACCATCTATTCATAGTGGAGGGTGAAGGGCAGATTGTGCTAACCTATCACATTGTGAATTTAGTTAAAACTCAGCTAAAGTGCATAAATGCAGTTAACGGAAGGAATAAAATAGCCCAAGTGATCCCACAAGAAGCCTTTGACTACTGTTCTACACTCTGTACCACATGCAATTCCAGCTGTGGTTGCTCTGCACCTGGCTAGGGAGCGTCCTGCAAGAAGGGCAGAGGAAGGTAACATAAGGAGTGGTGGCAGCGTGAACTTTATCATTCATTGGATAAGTATTTTAAGCATGTTCATCTATACTAGAATCACATTTTATTTGTCTGTATAGATGTACAGACAAATACAGACTGTTTGGTGACTACCGCAGCACAGATTCCTTGTAGCCCTACATAAAGAACCACAATTTAAAAGCCACAATCTAGTTATAAAGTGCATGTTAAAAGCTTTTTCATTCTCTTCTTAAAGTGTGCGTGGAGCTCTCCACCAAGGATGTTTACATTATAAAATAAGTGAAAATAAAAAGAAGCTTTAAAGAAGCTATCAGGATTTTAGTCCATGAATATACTTTTAAGCCTTGCCACAAAGCATTTGGGCTTATTTTAGGAGACTATGGGTTGAGGGAGTTAGCTAACTGCCTGACTGTAAAAATGTGAATTTAGCAGGAAGAGGAAGTTACCCCACACGTGACTTAGGGTTACGGCACACAGTGAGCTTGTTCCCTGATGACAAACATTTCCTCACTGTGCTGATGAGCCCATTAGCTCTTAATAGGGCTACAAAAGGGAGCTGAATTCATTCCTGTTTTTTCACACTACTACAAGGCAGTAATAAATGAACTGTCTTACAAATGACCAAGCAAACACATTTGAGAAACATACCTCAACTACTGTTAAAAGTTTATTACCTTTACTGTGCAATAATTGGTTGCTCAGGAATTACCTACCAAGCTCTAAATAATGTTTTGTATTTATTGCTGTATTATTCAGTTTTAAGAATAAGTTCACAGGCAGATTGACACTGGCTAAAAATAATTTGCCATCACTCCCAATCGCTTTAAAACCTTTTTTTTAAAAAAAAAACAAATCTGAAATATTAAATGATTTTTCTTATGTTTTATCTCCTGCATTTTAAAATAAAGAAATTGGACATTTTTTAGAATTGTTAAGAAATTTGCAGCTCGGTGTTGAAAACCTCTTAAAGATATCAATGCTGAATTCTGCACTGTGAGATCATTTCAAAGCTCCGTACTTATAGGAATTGTTCAGTATCAATTTTTCTGAAAGCAGTCCTTTGACAGAATTCTCTGATGTTTTTCCAGAAAGAGAAGCACACCAGCAGAATAGCTCTCTTCCATAATATTCTTGCTAGTAATCAAGAGTTTTCATATAAGCAGTGCTGACTTGGAGTGAAACTAGCATTCTTCTCCACCATGCCGTTATCTTAGTATCTAATTTAATTTAGCTGGGATCATAGTTCTCAGTTTTATTTGCTTCCTAGTCTATCCCAAAATTGTGATACCATTTGCAAACCACTACTGTATGCAAGTGGCTTTACAGCCTTCCACATCAGCCTTTTCCTTGGAGAAGGCAACCTCCACTTTCAAATTATCTGCAACAGATCCAGAAGCTACTAGTGTCACTACGTCTCAATGGGCCTGAAGGTTTGCTGGGTGTTCAGGTTGCCTGGAAATGTAGCAGCTCCTGCTGCCACTGCCACTCTGAGAGTGATACCAGCAAAAACAAAATTAAGAGCCTCTGGCCTGTAACACGAGTTATCCCAGCTCTCAGAAGCACTAATACCTGTAATGCCCTAGAGGTTAGTCTGGAAAAGAAACTACGTGTAGAATGTACATTCATGGCTTGTCTTGCCAGGAACATTTCCTCCCTTTCCTTTTCAGCATGCCAGCAAGATTAGCACTGAATCCATATAGGAAAACCCACTTAAGACAGCAAATGTAACACATATTGTACCCAGCTGTAGAAATTAAGGAAGCTTCTTCCTCTTTACTGTTTAACTACTTTTATTTGCTCTGACTCAATACACTGGCTACCATTTAAGCCTTTGTTCATGTACTACTCAGAAGCTGTTTCAAAAGCTACGGAATATTTAGGAGACCTTTGACCTTTGAAGGGGCAAAAGTGATAAAGTAATTAACTGAGGACTGAGTTTAAAACCAATCAAATGGTACCAAATAAAAGGAGAAAATACTTTGAAAAAATACTGTTGAGTACTGAGTCCTTCATTATGAAGGACGTTATTATGAAGAGAATCAGAGATATTTATTCATCAGAAACAATCTTATATCTCAAGCCTTGACTTTCTCAAGATTAATGTTTGCTGCTGTAATCTGAAGTGTTGGACACATGCAAGAATATGGTCTTGGGAATAGGCTGAAACCCAGTAACTGACTTTATAAGGCCAGTTTATTCAGGGTTGCCTAAAATAGTATCTCCTGCATGCAGTGTCACATAATGTGTATGTTTTTAAACATCCACCTTCCTTTTGTTTCTTTTTTTGACAGTCACAGCGTTTTAGTCTTGTCCTTCACAAGGGAAGAATCAAGTTTTAGCTGCCCACTTGGATGTTGCTTCCAGGGATGTTATTATGACAGTATTCCCAACAGTATGAGCTTATAGAGGATTGCATGTGGTTTTCAAAAGAAATCATCCTCATTAAAAAATTCAATTTAATAAGCTCTCAGAAATGTGACAATTTGATTTGAACAATTCCTGCCCTACTTGAAATATTTAAGGCCTTTATCTTTGCTCTATTAAAAACAGGCATTGTTAAATAACCAGGGTTCAACTTGCATAGTTAGTAATCCTTTAATTACTTATGCACATAGTTAAGAATTCACACACTTCCTTTTAATCACACAAGGAAGGATATGCTGGATCATAGCCCTTACTATATATTCTTGATTTCTAGGAGTACTCCCATAATTCATTACTACTAATAATAATCCTTTTTTTTCTCCTACTTAGAAGAGTATATACAAACAAATAAGGTTTTGCAATGCAGACTTTTCACAGAAAAAAAAAAGAGAAATTTTTTTTTTCCAAGTATTATCTGTCTGAAGGCTAAAGTAATAGTTCTCACCTAGGCTTTTTGTTCTTCAAGAAAAAAAACATCAAGTTATGAAATCCTGTTGGCTGAACTCAATGCCAAAATTCTCATTGGCCTTATCATGCGTCCAGATTCATAGGGAACATTTGTGTCTGCAGACTGGGCTAGTTCTTGTAATGTAGATATGTACAGGGCACTGTCAAAATAAAAACAATACAGCTGTGCAAAACTATCAGAATAGGCTACAGTGTCACACATCTTTAGCTTTCCATTCACAGGCACACATGCTCCCTACTTTTCCTCCTAAATAAATAAAATGTCAAGAAAAGCATAGAAAGCATAGAAAATTCAAACACTTCCAGTACCCATGTACCAGTACCCGTGCAAGATTTCCTGTAAATATATTAGACATTTTATATGTAGTAATCTATAACATGTTCTTTCCTCTTAATTCTCCTTCAGGCATGACTGAAGTCAAGAATGGAGAATAAATTGATTTACTCAGTTATGGTTTAGAATCTTGAAATAAACTTTATAAATTTTATACTACTTACTGATGTTGATGCTTTAGTACTGAACTTTCTGAAACAAACTGAATTTACCTCTCTGACTATTTCTGTTCATATGCTGTCTTCACTTTAGCGAGATGGCTTTCATCAACAGTGAAATAAAACCTATGCTGCCTTTATTCAGTGAGTTTTGACCACTCTGTTCACCTCTTTCATTTATGTGTCAGTTGTAAACTGCTTCATCTGTTTCATGCTTCCTCATTGCTGACATGTAACTTCTTTAAAGGTTCAAGAGAGACAGAAAGGCCAAGTGAGCAACAGATAAGTAATAAAGCAAATGGGTTATTCTCCTGTTGAACTTGTTCAGATAACAAAACAGTAAGACTGTTTTTTTTCTTTAGGGTGCAGGTGGAGATACCATGAATGAGAATAAATTTCTGAACACAGATTCCAGCACAGGATCAGTAGAAGCAACCAGCAAGCCATTACCATTTAAGGATCCAAATTTCATTGTAAGTGTATTATTGTATCAATTTGACATCCTAAATTCTTCAAATAAAAATTAACTAGGATTCTATTTAATCATGTTGCTAATGTAAATAGTAAGGAAGTCAGCTAACAGCCAAATGGAAGGTCAGCAATTTTTAAGAAATTCAGAATGGCACTGAACCAGGGGCAGGGCTGTAATACTAAATTCTGGAAAAGATCCAGCAAACCTGATAAATCAAGGTGTGTACAGAAGTTTTATGTTGTGATATATGACAAACTACCATTATTAGAAAGTAGCAATTTATACTGCTATAAAGGCAGGAATCCCATCTCCTAGTTATTAGTAAAGGCAGGTTGCAAAACATTTGATCTAAATTCAACCATATAGTCATTAGCAACTGACATTTTGCTCCTCTCCCAGGCCCTGAAACAATAACAGACCTTTGGTACCTGTTCTTTCAGTAATTGCTAGATTTAGCAGCAAATGCACTGTACTCTTCGGAAGTCTCACCTTCCAGCGTTCAGAAGACATGTAAACTTTGACAGTTGATGAAATACAGGCTGCTAAAACAATGTGAGATTTAAACTGGCGGAGAAGGTGAAGGAAGACTAGAGTTAAAAATGCAATCATTGTTGAGTTTGTCTTTAATATTTTTTAATCTTACTCCACAGGGGCCAAC